>CM049871.1:42584799-42765245 GCA_027474115.1 Schizopygopsis malacanthus
TCCGGCTCCCCAGAGCCCCGAGCGACCACGCCTCCAGAGAGGCACCCGGAGATGAAGAGTCTCCCCAATAAAATTTTGGGGGGGGGCTACCCCCCATGGAGGCCTCCCAAGCTCCCCGCTCCGCCATGGCCTCCTGAGTCCCCGGATCCACCCTGGCCTCCCAAGCTCCCCGCTCCGCCATGGCCTCCTGAGTCCCCGGATCCACCCTGGCCACCCAAGCTCCCTGCTCCGCCATGGCCTCCTGAGTCCCCGGATCCACCATGGCCGCCCGAGCTCCCCGCTCCGCCATGGCCTCCTGAGTCCCCGGATCCACCCTGGCCACCCAAGCTCCCTGCTCCGCCATGGCCTCCTGAGTCCCCGGATCCACCCTGGCCACCCAAGCTCCCTGCTCCGCCATGGCCTCCCGAGTCCCCGGATCCACCATGGCCACCCAAGCTCCCCGATCCGCCATGGCCTCCTGAGTCCCCCGATCCGCCATGGCCTCCTGAGTCCCCGGATCCACCATGGTCACCCAAGCTCCCCGATCCGCCATGGCCTCCCGAGTCCCCTGACCCGCCATGGCTCCCAGTACGGGCGCCGCCCTGGAGGCCTCCTGTCCTGTCTCCGTGTCCCTTAAGGCCTCCAGAGCGCCCACCCCCCTCCCCGTTTGATGGTGTACGGTGCGGTATGCACCGTTCGGGAGGGGGGAGTAATGTCAGACTCTGTCTCTCCGTGTCTTGTGTTCCCCTCCTCTCGTGCCCATATTTGGCTGTTCCTGTCCTCGTTTCCTCTTTATTAGTTAATTAGTTCCCAGCCCTGTGTCCTTAGTTAATTAGTCCCCAGCCCTGTGTGTTCAATTACCTAGTTTAGTCCCCCCTTTAAGAGCCCTGTGTTTCCCTGCATCTGTGTCCAGTCTTAAAGTCCTTTTGGTGTGTGTGTACCTGTGCTCCAGCGACCTCTGTGTTTCCAATAAAGTGTTTGAAGGAAGTTCTACGCCTCCTTGTTCCTGGTACCCCCGTACACCATGACATACACGCTGTTAATCTGAAAACACACTGCATTGCAAGGACAGAATGATTTGCCAGGACACTGTATTGAAATCATAGTCATTGTAGTTACACCATATGTGAACCTGAAAACACACTGCATTGCAAGGACAGAATGGTTTGCCAGGACACTGTAGTGTGTTAGTGATTAGTGAATAGTAGACATATAACTGTCATAAAGTCCTGTTAAACCACTCTGTCCTTTCAATACAGTCACAGTGTGTTGTCAGTGACATCAATAAGGTTTGGTCATTGTAGCTTTGCATGGTTCAATTCTGTACCAGAAAAGGCAGAACCAGATGTCAGGCATAAAACAACACTTTAATGCAGTACCTCATATTTTAACTGATGTTATAAAGGTTAGTGCTGGGTGGTATAACCAACAATCTGTGTCACAGTGCTTTCGAATATTCTGCTGCTTTCACAGCATATCACAGGATTATTTTCCTTATTTAGCTTGAGCAAATATTCTACACCAGTATTTACGTACATTTATTGTCTCTTTTACAGATGAAGGCAGATGCCGTTACTGAGATGTCAAGACTCTTACCAGAAGTTCAGAACAGGTATTGTGTCATTTTCAATGAGCCAGCCTGTGGGATCTAACTTTTTGGTGTTTTAAATTGCACGTACGTGAGAGAGAGAGCCTATGGAAGCACCAATAATCAAAATAATATACTTTCAAACATAATAATAATATACTTTCAAACATAATGATAAACTAATATGTTAAATATAAAAATATTTAGAACATCTAGTTCTTATATATTCGCATACAACAGTCATACATCGCTATTAGTACTGCGCCTCCTGACAAGTTTGCCGCATCGACGCACGGAAGTTATATCAGTCTAAAAGGTCTGCAAAATCAGTCAACGGTGAAAATCAAAAGTATATTTATTTTAAAAACCAACAGTGTAATACTAAATATTGGACATAAACGAAGACGTTAAATAAAAGTATTTAAAACAGGTAAGTTCATATATTTGGAGTAAAGTTAAATTAAACAGACACATCAGTCATACAGCGCTCTGGACGGTGCTCCCCATGACGAACCCTGTATTAGACTGATTTATTATCTGCAATTTTTTATGATGATGATGTAGAATATGCATTAATATTTTTTAACGATGCAGTATCAGCATGTTTATTCATACAGCTGTTCAAGAAAAGATGTCTCTTACTCTTGACAGAATTTGTAAATATAGGTTTATCACCTTGCAGTTCAATTTTGTTGTGGGCTTAGTTTTATAGTCTGTTTTTAAAACATTTCCAATGAGGAGAAGAAGCCTAATCCTCATTTGCGCCTGTGTGTTGAGCGGTGAAATAGTGGGGCAATTTGATACTAAAAGCTGAATAATAACAGGCCTAATAATCAGGGCTGCACTCGACTAAGAATTTATCTGTCGACTAGTAGTCGTTCATTTGAAGCATTAGTCGACTATTCACACGTTTATTAATAAACCATTTAAATAATAATAATGAGCCTTTAATTGCCTACGTAGCTTAATAAGTGCTCAAGCACACGCACAAATCTTGCCACAGCACCAGCAGAAGTAATGAATGTGTCAGGGAAAAACAGTAAGGATTACTGTAAGGATTAAGGATAGGCTGTGTTAACATTTTAATAATTTGATAAACTAGTGCTTTTTTTGTTTTCGGTTTAAGAGATGAACTCGGCAACACTGACTCATCATCTCCATGGTATTGATGCACCTATATGCATGTTTCATACGGATTACATAATCTGAGAATATTTGTATTTCATTTGAATTAGTTTATTTGAAAGTAGACACTTCACTCTCTCTATATATATATTTATTGATGTCTTTAAGGCAAAGATATACATGGAGTTTCATGTTCAAGAGACGGCTGTAAGCGCATCCTGTTTGCTTTATTTTACAAAAGCACAATGTTTCGTTGTTATTGTGAGTGCACACAAATAAACGTAGAGTCTTTACATATTTGAAATATGTATTACTTTTATCTGTATGAGCAGAAATTACGAATGTTTACAGAGCAAGTGAGCGCACCGGCGCCTCAATCTATATCTAAATCAAATCTATATAAATGCATCATTCATTCATTCAATCTGTCCTGCAGTGAGCGCTGCTGTCCACTCCACACAAACACTTCCATAGCGCACATTTCTCTGGGTTAACATTAGATTGAGCGGCCATGTAAAGTTGCTAATACGTACATATTTCAGATGATAAGCCATATTTGTGGTGTAATTATGATAATTATTGTAGTGAAACCAATGGCTACACCATATGTGTAGCATATGTATGACAAATGCACTTCATTATGTAAGTGAATGCTGCTTTATATAAAGCTTTAAAAAAGTCCTTAAAATTCTTTGAATATGGTGAACAAACTGGTGTTCTGCAGTTTGGGTTTGTTTTAAAAGGGTCATGAACTGCCTTTGTTTTTTTTGTTTTTTTTCTGTTCTCTGAGCTCCACTTAAAATGTTAAGAAGATTTTTACATTAAAAAACATAATTTTGAAGTAATAGGCTGTTTTCTGTCCTGTTTCTGACCCCCGTCATCAAACCGCTCTGTTTGAACAGGCGTGGTGAATTGTAGACTCCGAAGTAAACACCCACTGCTATGATTGGCCAATAGTTGTGTATGTTCGACAGTCTACATCCTTCATAGATGGACGCTGCTGTGATTTTAGGGCAAAAACACATAAATATTTAGTACATATCAAACGATCTGTAATAACAGACAAAGCAATAGTAATAAAAGCAGTTACTCACTCTTGTGTAACATTACTGTCAGATCCAATATAGTCGTACAGCGTCGTCTTTAAGTTTCAGGTTTTCCGAAAAAACCTGTCAAATTGTAAATTAATCCACGGAAAAATGAAGATTAATTTCAGAAAAAATGTGCGATTTAATTAGTTTTTTTTATTGACAACACTCATTGATAAGTGATTTTATGCACTTTCTGATACAGTCTCAAAGTATTGTATCAAACTAAGGTTATTCAAATAAAGGAATATTTCCAACTCTGTGTTAATATTAAAAAATGCCAGTTTTTTTTCTTATTGAATCATATACTCGAGGTTTGAATGCAGTGATTGGATAGCATAGCATAGACGAAAATGGGAGATTAATCAAAATGAACATGCTGCAGAAATAACTTAAAAGAGTTGTAAAACTTGAACAGTGTGCAGATCCCTGTTTGTCTTATGACTGTAATGACACCAGCAGCACTTATTAAATTAGGAGCTAAGAGCACTGTTTAAAGAAACCGTGACAGATAGTTGATCAAAATAAACTTAATTAGATAAAGTCAACATGTTCATGGTTATTTCGAAGACAAACACCGATGTTATGTCAAAGTCCTTTCTGAAATTTAGCTGTTAGGGCTGCACAGTATTTAAGAAAACAACAACAACAAAAAACTGACATGCAATATATTTTTTTCTGCCGTATGAGAAATGGCAATGGTAAACCATCTTTTTTAAGGCTGAACGGTTTGGGAAAACTTGAGAAATGTGGGTGTTTACGCTTGTGTTAACTCTTCATAAGAACCAACTCAAACCTCTTTCAGGAGCTCTTTTCATTGACCACAATCCTACTATTTTTGGACCAATTAATAAATAAAAAAACTAAAAACAAATATAATTTTACTGTAAATTAAAATATAATAATAAAAATGGTATAGTAAGACCGTAAAATTGCAATACTAATTTCTACTATTTACGTCTTCATTTCTTAATTTTTACCACAAGCTTTTATTTTGACGGTTTTCAGAGTGAGGCACAACAGTTTTTCCGTATAAGCAGACAACTCGTAATCCTTTGTTTCTCTGTGTGACTTTTATTGTAAGGCCTTTTTAAAACCTCTAAACTATCAGACTTTCAGATTTCTTATAGACAATGACATTATCTATAACAGTTTGCTTTATACAATGCTACTGAATGCATGTAGAGCAGTTCACAGTATTTTGCTTTCTTGTTTATAGTGACTGGACGTGTTGAACATCGTGAGGAGAGAAGAATGATGAAACATTTCTACACAGCCAAAGGACATATGGCCACTAAATCAGTGTCTTCAGAGCGAAAAAGCTGAAGAGCCTGTGCTAAAAACATTCAGTGAAAACACAAGGGGTTAACACTTTACAATACTGTTCCATCATTAATGAATAACTACACGAGAAAACATGAGTAACGCAAGATTAGCACTCTAGTAACTAACAAGAAACTCTGATTAATGAATTAGTAAGTGATAGTGCTTAGTCAAATGTTTTGCATACCTCCCCAAGAACTACTGCATAAATATAATTAATATGAAAACATAGTGTATAATTAATTCTAAAGTGAAGGTCATGGCAATCCACTAGTAATGACTCAAGTATTACCAAATTCTTCAGAAAGAATTATTAATTATTTGGATCAGTATTCTAAAGTGAAGATCGTGATAACTCCCTAGTAATTACTGACGTTATTGTAAACTTTTGAGGTTTTTGTAAGTTTCTGGTTAGTAATTAATTTAGCCAACACTTAAATCATTACTAGTGTGTTGCTGTTATCTTCACTTTAGAATACTGATCCAAATAATGAGTAATTTATTCAGAAGGATGTAGTAACACATCAGTCATTACTATCCAAAACCTTACATATATCTCAAAAGCTTACAATGACGTCAGTCAATATTAGAGAGTTATGATGCTTTTCACTTTAGAATACTGATCCAAGTAATTAATAGTTTCTTTAGGAATATTTGGTAATACTTGATTTGTTACTAGTGGATTATCATGATCTTCACTTTAGAATTAAATATACATTATGCATAATTCACATTAATTGTGAACCTGTATACAGTAGTTCTCCAGGAGATATGAAAATAAAAATCATAATTATTTATTAGCTAATAGTGAACTATCAGTTTCAACCGAGTGCTATTACTTATTAAATTGTTAATCAGTTTCTTGGTAGTTAATAGTAGTTACTAGAATGTTAATAGTGCTTTAGTCATTTGTTAGACAGAGGAGGTCTGAAGGTCAGTGTTTACTGAATGCAGCTATAAAAATGTGTTTTTCCAGCTTAGTTCTCAAAGATTGTTGCACTTTATAATGATGATATTTCAACTCTTGTTGTAAATATTTTTGTAATACTTTTTACTGGATTTAAAAGTTGAAAATTAATTGATCCTTGCTGCTGTTGTAGCTAACATACACTTCTTCACTGAACTAGGTTTGAATGAAATGTTCATTTTCTGTAGTTGACGAAGCTGCTTTCTACGAGCAGTCTGTAATTTTTGTAAAGGCCGGGACACACCAAACTGGCTTCAAAGAACTATCAGCGATGAAAGCCGACAGTGTTGTCGCCTCGCGGTGTCGGACCAAAACTCTGTGCTTGAACACCACACAGTCTACTAACTGCAAACTAACACGTGTAATCTGTGCCTGCGTGAGAGGAGTTAGCTGTCTATATCAGCAGCTATCAATAGTATATATTCTTTATTCAAAATGAGATCCCGATACACGGATATACGAGATAAACTGATATACTAAATGTAAATAAAACAGTGCTTGCTTACTATTTTGAATATCAATTGTATTGATAACTTCATTTTAAGCGACTCATGTTGTTATGAAAATATTCACATATTGAAATGCTTGGGTAAGATCACGTAACATCAGAACAGTCTTCTGTCTGTGCTGTCTTCATTTACTTACTCTTCATCACTTTGGCTGTAATTCTGGAGCACTGACTCGTTTGCTGAACTGAGCATCGATCAGAGTTCTCACTCGCGCCGACGTGACGAACACGCCAAACAAACTACACTAGCGCAACAGATGCTCACCGACCGGTGGCTTGGTGTGTCCCGGCTTAAGGTATGAAATAAAAAACAGGGTTTTTAATTATTATTTTTTTAATCTGGTATGAAGTATCTGCATTGTTTGCAAGACTATCAAAATGTATGTTCACATGGACTGTTTTAAAGCTGTTGTAGTAAATCCAAATCGGATGTTTCCATCACTCAGGTGCCTCTTTAATCATGAGGAATTGTTTCTTCCCTGTAATCAGTGTTTGAGTGAGTGTTCATTAAAATCTGTCTTCAGCAAGATTCATTGTGAATGTGTTGTTTTATACTGCACTCGAGTGTAACTAAAAGAGACATACATTGTATTTATTCTATGGGCATTCAGTAGGTACTCCTTAAGGCCCTTTCACACTGAGTTTGATTAAGCAGCACAACTATATGATGAGATGACACTCTTGAATTAAAAGAACAGGTCCCAATGGAGCTATTCACACTGTGTGCGATCATTCGCAGCATGACAAAGCAATTTTTGACAATGTCAAACTTATCTGCAGTCTAAACTGCAAATAAAAGTTTTTGCTATGGCATTAAATGCATATAAATATACAGTTTGGACTTCAGATATAAATTTAAAATAGTTTAATTATATAAAACAATTGTATTATTGTTTATATAATATATAATTATACGTAGTTTATTATTATGATTTCACAGTCCTAGTAAACCCTTATGTCTTTGTAGTGCAGGGTGTTGTCATGTTTGTGTGTATTGGTTATATTCTAATGAGCTGTGATGTCATCGTGACATCACACTGTCCTTGTAAACCGTTTTGTCCTCATAATTCAGGTTTCTGTCTTCCAGGACATATGTCCTTGTAAATCAGCAAAAACTCAGGATGTCGTGTATCTTGTTTTATAAATGATAAATAACAAATAAATGTTGTGTTTTGATGCCCTGATTTTTTTAAAGCATTTATTTTTTTATTTGAAAGCTCTACTATAAAAGGAAAGCATAGTCCCTATAAACCACGTTTTTTCTGGTTTGAAGAAAATGTCCTTATAATGCAGGCTTACCTGTATGTGTGTGTGTGTGTGTGTGTGTGTGTGTGTGTGTGTGTGTGTGTGTGTGTGTGTGTGTGTGTGTGTGTGTGTGTGTGTGTGAAAAAGCTCAATTTGACAAAAGCCGCAGCAAAATCAGTAATTTTAGGCCACAAAAATCTGAAAATAAGTCCCTCGAAATCCTGTAGGGACTTAACCTTTAGAAATGTAAATGAGAACTTCTCGCTCCAGTCCAGCAGGTGTCGCTATTAAGCTGTTCATCTGTTCATCAGAAAACCAGAAGAAGATGAAAACGAAACCAAAACACAAAATCGTCCGTCATGACAAACAACAACAGTAAAGGACAGAACAAATAGTGCTTCAAATATTTATAAATTGTCTTCCTAGTGCTCAAGACTGCAGGTACATTTCATTTTTTCTCGATTATTAGGGATAAAATATGGATTTCACACTGTCTATGTAATGTTAAGCGTGATTTAAATGTGAAGTTACAGGCCTATTCTTATTCCGTAAGTTTATCACAGGCTACTAACATTACACAGAAGAACCTGTCAGAAAATACTGTTAAAACAAAGTTGTCTGGGAAGGAGTTTTAAAAATCAAACATTTCTGACGGTTTTTTTCACCCATTTCGGTTTCATTTTAGACTGATAATAATAAACTTAAATACAACAAGGAAGAAACCATGTTAGTTTTAAGTGCATTATATCTATGTCCTGAACATATAAGTAGAGCCATGTGTCATTAGAGGATCTGAAATGATTCAGAACTGTTTATGTTAACGTTACTCCGTGAATCATCATACCGAGCAGTAAACGCAGGAGGCGGCGCAGGGAACGTAAGCAAGAGCGGGGCTTCAGGGCTGGCCTGCTAACAAGGCTAAAGAGATCACCCCATAATCCTGCTCTGCTCAGTATCTTCCTCACAAACGCTGTCACTCAGCAACAAAACAGATGAATTGGATTTGATCGCATCGACGCAAAATAGAACAATAAAAGACTGCTCGGTTATAATTATATCTGAGAGCTGGCTCCACTCGGGGATTTGGGAGGAAGCTATCGCGCTAGCAGGCCGCACAGCGCACTGGGACAGAAACAGCATCTCCTGTAAGAGCAAAGGATGATTATTTACTCGAATGAGGATAAGTGGTGTACTGACGCCACCGTCACAGACAAACACAGCTCGCAGCACTTAGAGTATATAACGCTAAGATATATAACGCTCTTTTACTTGCTGCGGGAGTTCATTGTTGTTATTGTTAGGCATTCCACCAAGCGCCAACACCAAACAAGCACTGGATGTTCTGCTGGCGGCTATCAACAATCTGCAGACTGCTTACCCTGATGGCATTTTTATAATAGCAGGGGACTTTAATCAAGCCAATCTAGAAACTGTTATTCCTAAATTTAGGGTTGCAAAATAAGGGACACCCATGCTCAAAAACATGCTCAAGTATATGCAAACTTCCGACAGAACATATTCATATTGTTATTTTATTATTTACAATTATTAATTATTATTAGTCTGTTTAACTCCAAAGCTTCGTTTGTCCTCTGAACACAATTTAAGATATTTTGGATGAAAACCGAGAGGCTTGTGACTGTCCCATTGACTGCCGGGTAAATTACACTGTCGCTGTGTAATACACTTTTCTCATATTTATATATTTAATCCTTAATTCTTGTATTATTCATATTTTATTCACTACTGTACATATTTGCTACATTTGCACTATACCTACTTTGTAAATTTGGTGCATATAACTGTTTACATTTGCACTGTTTACTTTCTGTGTCATTGTTTACATTTTGTATATGTGTGCTTTCAATGTGAGAGCGAAACATGTTTTTGTTGTACAGTTGTACAATTATAATAAAACACTATTCTCTTCTACATGGTAATATTTGGCTGTAGGTCAGTTGGTTTTCTGAAGTGTTTTAGTATGACTCGGCGTTCTTGTTTATCTTCTTGAATAAGTGTGATGTTGTTCATCTGCAGGTCACACTGAACAGCTGATTGTTTTCACAGCCAGTGCTGATCAGTTCATCTTCAGTATGTCCAAGGACTCTCCGTCTGAGATCAGTCTCTCACAGAAACACAGGTAACACTGAGTCTGTTTCACACAATCATATTAAACACTGCTGGAGCTTCAGATATTACCTGTGTACAACAAAACCTTATAGAATGACCCTCATTAGAACAACCCTCCCCACTCTCCAAGAACTGTACTCATCCAGAGAGAGCAAAAGATCTGTTAAAATCACTCTGGACCCTCACATCAGCACATCCCTCTTTGAACTGTTACGTCTGGTCGACGCTACAGAGCTCCACACTACACTATTATACAATTATACACTTATTAATCTAACACACATACCTAGTTTACCTTTCAATGTGCACATAATTTACCTGTACATACAATTGTCAGACAATTTACTTGTTCTATTTTTTCTTCTTTGTATAATCTGTGTTTATTGTTGTGTCGTTGTCATTCTGTTGCACTGTGGAAGCTTCTGTCACGAAAACTAATTCCTCGTATGTGTGAACACACCTGGAAATATACCTCATTCTGATCAATTAATACATATTAAAAAGGGTTAAATTTAGGGTAATTGTTGTGCATATTCCACAGTCACAGTCAGTGTTTTTCCCTCGTGTGTTCTGTGTCATTAGTGTTGGATCAGGATCAGATGTGTCCAGCTCTGTGTCTGTGAAGAGTGACTGCTCAAAAGACAATCCACCAAACTTCAGTGAGAAAACACCATCATCTGCCAAAAGGTATTTCATGGATTTCTGTTTCAGAAAATATATCAGTGAATGTTTATCATATAGTTAAATATTTACCAACATCTTAACATTGTATTTTTTGTTTGACATAAAACTATACTTTTATTCTCACAAAAAGGATTTACAAAGAGCAATGCTTTAATAACTTAAAAGCACCACGCTAAGCATCAGAAGAAACGATTCAGTCACTAAGATTATTTGATGTGAATTATATTTTTGGTGATAGTCATTTAATTGTGTGCTTGTCAGCACAGTATGTACTATTATTCACTAGCCACTGTTTTATTTGCTTATAGGACAGAACATTTAATAAGAAACCTAGTTTTCATTTAAAGTTAAGTCTGTATCACAATGCAACAAATATTAAATTTACATTTAGTCATTTTGCAGACTATAATTATAATTGTGGAATACATAAAGCGATTCATCTTGAAGAGGCGAACAGAAAGAGCAAGTGCTCGTAACACCAAGTCTCAGGCATTGTTCAAATAAGTACAAGCTAGTAAGGGAAGGAGAGAAAGAGAAAGATTAAGTTTAGGATGAAGTCAAGTAGTGTTGAAAGAGATGAGTTTTCAGTTGTTGTTTGAGGATTGACAGGGATCCAGCGTTCTGGATGGGGGGGGGGGGGGGGGGGGGGGGGGGGGTCATTCCAGCAGTCAGGAACGGTGAACGAGAATGTGCTGGAGAGTGATTTTGAACCTCTCTGTGATGGTACCTAGGCCTGGGCGATAAATCGATTTTATAGATTAACTCGAATGTGTAGCTTACGTCGATTCGTTTGAATGAATGTGTAGCTTACGTCGAATTGTTTTCTCTTTAACATCCGCCGACGCTCCCCTCTGGGCTGCCGTAGTTCTGAATGGAAGATTTCTTTATTTGTCACATACACAATTACACAGAGTATAACCAGCAGTGAAATTTGTGCTCTGCATTTAACCCATCCAAGTGCACAGACACCTCCCCCTGCAAGATTGCAATATGTTGGGCCGATAGACGATAGGTGTGTATTTTTACTCTAAGTGCAAATAGGCCGCCGCTGCCCGCCTTGATGGCAGAGACTATTTACACTAACAACAACGTGTGATTGGGCTGGTCAAAATCACAAAAGACCGTCAGCTATCATCAGCTCTAGTGGCGCAGATGGTCGAACTCATTTTGACGCGATCGACCCGGGTTTGAATCCGCCTGTTGGCAAACTTTTTTTTTCCTCCCTTTTTAGATTTCAAATCACATCAGAAAAGCATTTTTTCAATAAAAATGAAATAACAAAAAGTTGAAGATAAAGTATCGGGTAGGGTTAGGGTAGGTGTAGAGAATGCTTTATTCTCCCAATAAGGTGGCATCCATTTAATAATTTGAATTAAAATGTACACTCAATAAGTTATTATTGCATACTGTTTTATAATGTATTAAAATACTGAGGTGCAGATACTTGCCACAATTTGCAATGAGTAGTATAAATAGCAGAAAATCCTGCTATTTGCACATAGTGTACATAGCTTCTATTGCTATTTACATTTACATTGTCATTTTGCAGATGCTTTTATCCAAAGCGACTTACAATTGGGGAATACAAAAAGCAATTCGTCTTGAATAAGCAAACAGACAGAGCAAGTGCTCGTAGCACGAAGTCTCAGGCGTTGTTCAAATAAGTACAAGCTAGTAAGGGAAGGAGAGAAAGAGAAAGAGAAAGAGTAAGGCAAAACCCTGCACCTCGTCCATCACCGATGCCTGATAGACGTCACGATGTTGAGCCTATGAGCCGGCATCGTGATCTCCCCCCATATCCCCCGCAATCCGTCGCGTGCCGATGTGTTTTTTGAGAGTGCTTAAACTCATGCTAGACTTAAGTCAGTCATAATGTTCTTTGACAATGTAAGTTCTGTGCTCACATTCTCTGTGTTCACTGTTTATAAATAACTGTGGAAGGTACAGAGAATAAAAAAATGAATCATTACATCTTCCGTGAAAATCCTCCTTAATAGCGTCATCAAGCTTTGCTTTTGTTATTGTTTTGAAAATGTGACCTCTAGTGGCGAAAACGTACAAATTGTCCCTGTAATTTTGAACAATTTCTTTGTCATCTGCAGATTGATTTTAAGTAGGAGAAAAATCGATTTAAATCGTAAATCAGATTTTTTTTTGTTGAAAAAATCAGGGATTTTATTCTTAGGCCATATCGCCCAGCCCTAACGGTACCTAATGGAGGCGTCGCTCACTATCAGATCTCAGACTTCTGGAGGGGATGTAGATTCGTGATAGTGAGTGGAAGTAGGAGGGGCTTCTGGAGGAGATGTAGATTCGTAATAGTGAGTGGAAGTAGGCGGGGCTTCTGGAGGGGATGTAGATTCGTAATAGTGAGTGGAAGTAGGAGGGGCTTCTGGAGGGGATGTAGATTCGTGATAGTGAGTGGAAGTAGGCGGGGCTTCTGGAGGAGATGTAGATTCGTAATAGTGAGTGGAAGTAGGCGGGGCTTCTGGAGGAGATGTAGATTCGTAATAGTGAGTGGAAGTAGGCGGGGCTTCTGGAGGGATGTAGATTCGTAATAGTGAGTGGAAGTAGGCGGGGCTTCTGGAGGGGATGTAGATTCGTAATAGTGAGTGGAAGTAGGCGGGGCTTCTGGAGGGGATGTAGATTCGTAATAGTGAGTGGAAGTAGGCGGGGCTTCTATAGGGATGTAGATTTGTAATAGTGAGTGGAAGAAGGCGGGGCTTCTGGAGGGGATGTAGATTTGTAATAGTGAGTGGAAGTAGGCGGGGCTTCTGGAGGGGATGTAGATTCGTAATAGTGAGTGGAAGTAGGCGGGGCTTCTGGAGGGATGTAGATTCGTAATAGTGAGTGGAAGTAGGCGGGGCTTCTGGAGGAGATGTAGATTCGTAATAGTGAGTGGAAGTAGGCGGGGCTTCTGGAGGGATGTAGATTCGTAATAGTGAGTGGAAGTAGGCGGGGCTTCTGGAGGGGATGTAGATTCGTAATAGTGAGTGGAAGTAGGCGGGGCTTCTGGAGGGGATGTAGATTCGTAATAGTGAGTGGAAGTAGGCGGGGCTTCTGGAGGGGATGTAGATTTGTAATAGTGAGTGGAAGAAGGCGGGGCTTCTGGAGGGGATGTAGATTCGTAATAGTGAGTGGAAGTAGGCGGGGCTTCTGGAGGGGAAGTAGATTCGTAATAGCGAGTGGAAGTAGGCGGGGCTTCTGGAGGGGATGTAGATTCGTAATAGGGAGTGGAAGTAGGCGGGGCTTCTGGAGGGGATGTAGATTCGTAATAGGGAGTGGAAGTAGGCGGGGCTTCTGGAGGGGATGTAGATTCGTAATAGTGAGTGGAAGTAGTCGGGGCTTCTGGAGGGGATGTAGATTCGTAATAGTGAGTGGAAGTAGGCGGGGCTTCTGGAGGGGATGTAGATTCGTAATAGTGAGTGGAAGTAGGCGGGGCTTCTGGAGGGGATGTAGATTCGTAATAGTGAGTGGAAGTAGGCGGGGCTTCTGGAGGGGATGTAGATTCGTAATAGTGAGTGGAAGTAGGCGGGGCTTCTGGAGGGGATGTGGAAGTAGGCGGGGCTTCTGGAGGGGATGTAGATTCGTAATAGTGAGTTGAAGTAGGCGGGGCTTCTGGAGGGGATGTAGATTCGTAATAGTGAGTGGAAGTAGGCGGGGCTTCTGGAGGGGATGTAGATTCGTAATAGTGAGTGGAAGTAGGCGGGGCTTCTGGAGGGGATGTAGATTCGTTATAGTGAGTGGAAGTAGGCGGGGCTTCTGGAGGGGATGTAGATTCGTAATAGTGAGTGGAAGTAGGCGGGGCTTCTGGAGGGGATGTAGATTCGTAATAGTGAGTGGAAGTAGGCGGGGCTTCTGGAGGGGATGTAGATTCGTAATAGTGAGTGGAAGTAGGCGGGGCTTCTGGAGGGGATGTAGATTCATAATAGTGAGTGGAAGTAGGCAGGTGCTGAGCCTGTGGTTGTTCTATATGCAAGCATCAGTGTCTTGAACTGGATGCGAGCTGCAACTGGTAGCCAGTGCAAGGAGACAAAGAGAGGTGTGACATGGGCTCTTTTGGGCTCGTTGAAGACCAGTCGTGCCGCTGCATTCTGAATCATTTGTAGAGGTTTGATTGTGTTTGATGGAAGTCCAGCTAGAAGAGCATTGCAGTTGTCCAGCCTAGAAATGACAAGGGCCTGGACAAGAAGTTGTGCAGCATGCTCTGTCAGAAAGGGCCTGATCTTTCTGATGTTGTGTAGTGCAAACCTGCAAGATCGAGCAGTCTTTGCAATGTGCTCTTTGAAGGTCAGCTGGTCATCGAAGATTACACCAAGATTTCTGACCGAAGCTGATGGGGTAATTGTTGATGAACCTAACTGAATCGTGAAGTCATGCTGTAGAGATGGAGTGGCAGGGAAGACAAGAAGCTCAGTCTTTGCCAGGTTGAGCTGTAGGTGATATCTCTTCATCCATGCCGAGATGTTCTCCAGGCAGCCTGAGATCCGTGCAGCTACCGTTGGATCATCTGGTTGAAAAGAGAGATAGAGCTGTGTGTCATCAGCTTTTTACACTTTAAGATGACCTTAAGCAGCTAATGCTTTCTTTTTCTCTTTTTAAAAAATATATTTTTTCATTATTATTATAAGAAATGTCTATGTTGCATAGAAATGCAGTATTTTATTTTATTTCTAACAGAATTCAATATGAGGCTTTAGATTCAGGCATCCAGAACAAAAAGAGTTTCAGAAACAATCTTGAGCAGATCTTCAAGGTAAGAAAAGCACTGTCATAAATGTTTAACATTCATATAATGGAAAACAAGTACATTGAATAAAAGCTTGTTATAATGTAATAGAAATAGATTAGAAATATATTTTCTCATTTCTCTTGACCAATGAATCTTCATTTTAAGAGAACAATAGAGAATCTAAAAAATACGTATTTTCTTTTCTTAAAGGATTAGTTCATTTTCAAATTAAAATGTCTTGATAATTTACTCACCCCCATGTCATCCAATATGTGTATGTATTTCTTTCTTCAGTCGAAAATAAATTAAGGTTTTTGATGAAAACATTCCAGGATTTGTATCCATATAGTTAGTTTCAATGGACTCCAAACGGTTGAAGGTCAAAATGACAGTTTCAGTGCAGCTTCAAAGGGCTATAAACGATACCAGACGATGAATAAGGGTCTCTTATCTAGCCAAACGATCTGTCATTTAAAACAATAAAATAAATTGATATGCTTTATAAATACACAAATGCTCGCCTGCTCTGCGATGCGCATCCCAGATTTCACGTAATGACGTTGAAAAGGTCACGCTTGACATAGGCAGAAGTACAGAGTCAGTTGAACGTGCAAATACTAAGTCAAACACGGTCTACTAAACAGGGAGTTACAATGAGTTTACAAGGCAAAACAACGATGTCGGACGATTTTGAACTTGGAGAAAATGAGATGGATCCTACGGCAAGCGTGACCTTTTCAGCATCATTACGTATTACGTGAAGACTGGGATGCACATCGCAGAACAGGCGAGCATTTGTGTGTTTATAAAGCATATACATTTTTTATTGTTTTAAATGACCGTTCGTTTGGCTAGATAAGAGACCCTTATTCAATGTCTGGTATCGTTTATAGCCCTTTGAAGCTGCACTGAAACTTTAATTTTGACCTTCAACCGTTTGGAGTCCATTGAAACTAACTATATGGATATAAATCCTGGAATGTTTTCATCAAAAACCTTAATTTATTTTTGACTGAAGAAAGAAATACACAAACATATTGGATGACATGGGGGTGAGTAAATTATCAGGACATTTTAATTTGAAAGTGAACTAATCCTTTAAAATAAAAGCTAATCAAAACTTTTGTTTCTCTTTTTACTGGATTTTTTGTTTCTAAATGTGATTGAATAAATGGTTTTGACCAAACATGGATGTAAGGTACATTTTGTGGTTCTTTTTCTTGCTTTCCTTGTAGGATCTTGAGAGCAAAGTGATAACTTTTTTGAAGAATGAGCTGGAAAAGTTTAAGAAAATATTGCAAAAAGAGAACATGCAATACTTTGAGAATGACTTTAATAAGAATAGAAGCGGTATCAAAGAAGCAGCTCTTGATCTCTCGCTCTGCTTCCTGAGAGAGATGAAGCAAGATGAAGCTGCTGATACTCTAGAAGGTAAGAGACCACCGTCTGTCAGATTGTCATTTATAGATGTCAAAGAGAATATTAACATTAAAAACATTTGTATTGTTGTCTTTTCTGTGTTTAGATGAGCTGTTCTTCATTCGTCAGCTGAAATGTAGCTTAAAGAAGAAGTATCAATGTGTGTTTGAAGGAATCACAAAGCAAGGTGACTCCACACATCTGAAGAACATCTACACAGATCTCTATATCACTCAGGGCTGTAGTGAACAGGTCAATACTGAACATGAGGTCAGACAGATTGAAGTTACTAACAGACATCATGAATCACAAGAAATACAGGTTAAATGCACAAATTTGTTTGAAGCACCTGAACAAGACAAGCAGATCAGAACTGTGCTGACCAAAGGAGTTGCTGGCATCGGAAAATCAGTCTCTGTGCAAAAGTTTGTTCTGGATTGGGCCGAAGGAAAAGAAAATCAAGATATAAGCTTCATATTTCCTCTTCCATTCAGAGAAATGAACTTAAAGGAGACAGAAAACCAAAGTTTGATGGACCTTATAACACAGTTTTTCCCAGAGACAAGCGGACTGAACCTTATAAGAAGGAATGATTTCAAAGTCTTGTTCATTCTTGATGGATTGGATGAATGTCGTCTTCCTCTAGACTTTGCTGGTAATGAGATGTGTTCTGATGTATCCTCACCGGCGTCTCTGGATGTTCTCCTGACGAATCTCATCAAGGGAAATCTGCTTCGTTCTGCTCTCATCTGGATCACCACCAGACCAGCCGCTGCCAGTAAGATTCCTCCTGACTGTATCGACCGGCTGACAGAGATACGAGGATTCAGTGACGCACAAAAGGAGGAGTACTTCAGAAAAAGATTCACAGATGCTGATCTAGCCAGAGAAATCATTGATCATGTTAAACAATCAAAGAGTCTCTTTATCATGTGCCACATCCCAGTCTTCTGCTGGATTTCAGCCACTGTTCTCCAGAACATTTTAGAAGAGAAACAAAATAATGTTGTGATAAACAATCAGGCTGATGACGCCTCCAAAACACTTCAGGAATCAAACACTGAAGACACTCCCAAGACTCTGACACAAATGTACACACACTTTCTCCGCTTTCAGATCCAGCAGAGCAGACAGAAGTATGATGGAGAATACAGACCAGATGTTTCCTGGGATAAAGATGCCATTCTTTCACTGGGGAAACTGGCATTTCATCAGCTGCAAATAAACAATGTGATCTTCTATGACACAGACCTGGAAGCCTGTGGTATTGATGTCCATAAGGCATCAGTGTATTCAGGCATGTGTACCCAGATCTTTAAGGAGGAAACAGGGATCAATGTTGGTACCGTGTACTGCTTTGTTCACTTGAGCATTCAAGAGTTTATTGCAGCCCTTTATGCACATCTGTGTCTAGACATCAACAAGAAAAGTGTCTTTGTTCAAGACTCAACAGAACAGAAAAACAAAAGTGAAACCATGATTGATTTGCTCAAGACTGCAGTGGACAAGGCACTTGAGAGTAACAATGGAAACCTGGACCTTTTCCTTCGATTCCTCCTCGGTTTGTCTCTCCAGTCCAATCGTCGACTCTTAAGAGGTCTGTTGACACAGCGAGACCGCAATGACCAGAGCAACGAGGAAATAGTTCAGTACATCAAGCAGAAATTAGAAGCTGATCTGTCTCCAGAGAGATCCATCAATCTGTTCTACTGTCTGAATGAACTGAACGATCAAACGCTGGTGAAAGAGATTCAGACCCACCTCAGCAAAGGAAGTCTCTCATCTGCTGACCTTTCACCTGCCCAGTGGTCTGCTTTGACCTTTGTGTTGTTGACATCAGAGGAGGAGCTGGAGGAGTTTGAGCTTCAGAAATTCAAGAAATCAGACGAGTGTCTCATCAGACTATCAGCAGTCATCAAAACCTCCAAAAGAGCTCTGTAAGTCAAAGTAAACAAAACGTTTCATTGTCCCTGTGTTGGCCCTTGCCACAGTTAGCTAATATTATCAACTGTCCAAACGTTTGGAGTGAATATCATCTGGTAAACTGATACCTAACCCAATATTATCTCAGTAACTTGCTAGCCTATTATTTAGGACTGTCGCTTTTATTCGATTTAATTCGACTATTTGATTTAAAAAAATCATCGACTTAATTTTGCTCGCGTCAACTAACCGGCAAAATACCGTAAGTAGCGCATTTCACGGACGAGAATCCATTAGACACATTATTAGACTGTTTTCAAAGGCTGAATGATATAATAATTGCTAATTATAATTAAGCAAAATTGTGAAGTCACAAATGCTACGATTTAATTGAATAATTATATGCGATGCAGTTCAAACACAGTATATGCCTTTAATTATGTACATGCATGTTGATTAAGTACGAGCGTCACACAGCGCCTCCGTTCTCAGTAGCTCCACAGAAACTGATCATTTACATGTGTGGAGCGTCTCAAACTCCATCTCTGCATGTTGTTGTGAGTTTGGGTTTATTATAACGTTCATCTAGGAACGCAACATGCGCCATTTAATCAGATTTCTAAGGTAAATCATAAATCTACACAAACACAGGAGAATGCATCACGGTTTAAGAATAAAAGCTCAAACCCTCACTCTGAGTTTACACATTTTGATGTCCACTTTTTCATTTAATTACAGTGACTATAGCATTTCTATATTGCCAAATATTAAAGATTAAGTGGACAAATGAATTAAATGGTGCTCGGTCAATATTAAACAGGGATTAGATCATGCAGTAATGTATAAAAACAACCACCGTTGGTGCCCCCTGCAGGCCTTTGTTGTAATGCAGGGCTTAAAGCTCTCCGGCACTGTGCCGGATCTCCGGCGTGTGGCATTCGGCTGTGTGAAATAAAAAAGTTCATTTTTTTCATGTTCATTTACCATCAAAAAAAATGGTTGATATAATGTTCGAATACCCCGCTTTCACTCTCAACCAAACTAACATTAATAGCCAATCAGAAGTTGTTGCTCTTATAAACACGAGACGCGAAATAGTATCCAGAGCCGCAGCTCTGATGAAGGCCACCCCTTGTGCCCTCTTGGGGCCTCTCTATCGTCCTGGCTGGACTTCAGAGGGGCCCCTTTGAGCCGCTGGACTCAGTCGAGCTGAAATTCCTGTCTGCTAAGACAGCGCTCCTGACCGCGCTCACTTGAACACGTGGATATGTTGTCACTCTTACACTATAATACTGAACTTTGATTTCAGTGATTTAGACTGTGAGATTGACACTTGCTGCTTGCACTCTATGTTGCACTTTACTTTTGCTTTAAAAAAAGGATTTCATGGAATATGTTTAATAAAATATTCTTAAGTAAAATTGTAGATTTTTGTGGGAAATTAATCGTTTAGATGAATCGATAAATTACTTGATTGATTAATCGAAATAAAAATAGTTGTTAGTGGCAGCCCTACTATTGTTTTAATGCACTATAAACCAGGGGTCCAATGCAGGTCATGCAGCCTACAAAATGTTTCATCTAGATTTGATTGTTGTCAAAAGTACCAGTTCTTTGCTATCAAGTTGAAACTAAGAATTAAAACATTTAACCAATTCATCCTTTCTGCATTAGCAGTAGTACCAAGTACTGGGTCAATGTTATACCTGCTCATAGGTGACTGCTTTCAAATGCTCACATGCATATTCTGTGTGAGCACTCTGTAAAAAGCATCAAAGGTTTCTATGTACATTGTTTTTAGAGCATTGAGCATTCTTGCCAATGTTGAGTACTTAAATGAAATAACAATGATTTTGTCAGAATTGACTAAGTACCGCTTCTCAAGAATATGGCACTTTGCACTTCAAAATCTATAATTCATTATCATTAAAGCTATAGGTAGCTATATTTTAGCTTAAGGCTTAAAATAGATGTAATATTTGCAAATGCATTAAATGTAATTATTCTGTAATCGTATTTCTCTTGTAGACTAAATGACTGTGGCTTGACAGACAAAAGCTGTTCAGCTCTGGCTACAGTTCTTGGATCAGATACCAATCTGAAAGAGCTGAACATGAGCAATAATAATCTGCAGGATTCAGGAGTGAAGCTGCTCTGCGCTGGACTGAAGAATATAAAGTGTCATTTGGAGATACTGAGGTAAGTTGTGTGACGATAGACAAACATTAAATTGAACTCAGATAAAAACATAAGCTGAAGTCCAGACTTGTATAATGAACAAGTCAAGTCATCTTTATTTATATAGCGCTTAGCAATACAGATTGTGTCGTGGCCTAATGGTTAGAGTCGGACTTGTAACCCGAATGCCGTGGGTTTTAGTCTCCTGTCTGGCAAGGATTGTTGGTGGCGTGTGTGTGTGTGTGTGTGTGTGTGTGTCTGTGTGTGTGTGTGTGTGTGTGTGTGTGTGTGTGTGTGTGTGCAATTGGATATTAAAAGATAAGATCAGATGTTTTATCATGCTATTGATATTTTTTACATTTAATTTACTGATAAAAGATACTGTATGGGATTCAGAGTTTGAAGTAGGCTGCGGCGCCGGGGAGCAGTTGGGGGTCCGGTGTCTTGCTCAAGGGTCTCACCTCAGTCGTGGTATTGAGGGTGGAGAGAGCGCTGGTTATTCACTCCCCCCCGACTACAATCCCTGCCGGACCTGAGACTCAAACCCATGACCTTCGGGTTACAAGACCGACTCTCAAATCATTAGGCCACGACTGCCCCTAGAAGTTAAATTAGATTTAATTTGTATTTAATTTATCTTGAGATGTTTTAACTTTAAGCACTTTAAGCACCAACACTTTGTATATGAATGAAACAGCTTCACAGTCTTTGTTCATTTCGATATCAGAATTGATATGATATTAATATATTTCTTAATATTTCAGAAAATAAGAAATATATTGTGATATGAATTCTGGTCATATCGTTTATTGTCCTAACGTTTGACTCGTGTTTGATTTAGTCGCTTGTTTGGATACTCAATATCTCATGATGAACATTATATTTGTGCTGTACAAACATTTTAATAAACATAATGATATCGATGATGATATTTTTTCTTGTTTTGAACTCTTTCTGTTAATGTAGGTTAGGAGGGTGTGATATGACAGATGAAGGTTGTTCTGCTGTGACTTCAGCTCTGAAATCAAACCCATCACACCTGAGAGAACTGAAGCTGAACGGTAATAAACTAGGAGACTCTGGAGTGAAAAACCTCAGCGATCTACTGATGAACACACAATGCAAGCTGGAGAAACTACAGTTAGTATCATTATACTGTACAGCAGATACAGTCTGATTAAACTTTACTGTGTAGTTTAATATCGCTGGACTCATGTTCATCATTTCTAGCGCTGCTTCTTCTGTGTTTCTCCATCTGAAGAAAGATTCAGAAACACTATTAGTTCATGGGTTTATATCTGTAGAAACAGCATCAAACTCACTGAAATCTGACAAATCTTTGCTGTGAAACAAGACAGAAGTGAAAACAGAATAAAAACAGATGATAGTAGATTATTCTGAGTCACATTTATTCTGAACTAATGATACTCTTCAATAAATAATGTATTCCAAATGTTTAGAGATTTAACTCTAAAATATCTTAAATTAATTCATTCTTGTTTATTGTTTTCTTGCATTACAAATATGAATTTAGACCTTTTAAGTGTTATTTTTCTATCGTGTCTACATCAGTCCTATATATGAATCTACATTAATAAAATGCACTTGTTGATTGAGGAGAAATCCAGACTTGGATTATAATAACTATAATGTCCTCAATCACTCCTGTCTTCATGTGTTTCATATCATTGTTCTGGTTTATTAGTGGCTGTATAGCATTTACTCATGATCATCATAAATCTGATTGATTGTGTTTTCTCTTTCTGTCTTCAGTCTGTGGAGATGCAGTATTACAGAGAAACAGAGTCTGATCCTGACTTCAGCTCTGAAATCAAACCCATCACACCTGAGAGAACTGAACCTGAGCGGTAATAAACTAGGAGACTCTGGAGTGAAAAACCTCAGCGATCTACTGATGAACACACAATGCAAGCTGGAGAAACTAAAGTTAGTATCATTATACTGTACAGCAGATACAGTCTGATTAAACTTTACTGTTTAAACACAACTGGACCTAAGTTACATCGTTTATACTGTAGTACTGCATCTTCCAGCCTTTGCTGTCATTGGTCATAATTATCTAACTAGTAAATAACTGCATTTAAAATATTAGAAACAATGTACTGATTGTCTACATGTTATTCTGCAGAAATATCATGAGATTTGCATCTGCTGCTACGAAAGACAAAAAATAAACATAAGAAATAGTTAAAAATAAACTAAAGAGAATAAACAACAGTTTCCAGCACACAGAACTAGTGACACGATTACAAGCAGATTATGTGAACTACAGACTATATGACTGCTGCTGTATGATTCATAATGTAAGACAGTAACTCATCTCATGTGAAACTGATGATACTCATAAACACATCACATCAACAATAACTGCTGTGTGTTCACAGCAAACTACACTAGTGTGTTTTACAATGAAAACGGTCCTCGTCTACACTGGTGTTTCAGAAACCATCTCTGTCTACACTACACAACCAAACACGCATGTCACGTGACCCTTCATACAGGTACAGCCATAGATATGTACAGGTAGATCCCTATTATTTAGATGGAGGACACTTCTGCGTGCTTGGAGCGGTCGAATGAGGAATCTACACATTCATATCTATGGGTACAATAATGAGCATGATGTTATGGTTTACACGGTCGTCAAGGATACACAGAGAGATTGTGGTCATCCACGCCATCGTTTCCAAACGCTCTGCTCCGTTTACACTGAAACACAACCCTGGAGTTATCAGACTAAAACAGGTCT
The DNA here is from genome assembly GCA_027474115.1 of Schizopygopsis malacanthus. Lineage (NCBI taxonomy): Eukaryota > Metazoa > Chordata > Actinopteri > Cypriniformes > Cyprinidae > Schizopygopsis > Schizopygopsis malacanthus. The sequence continues at coordinate 42,608,459 of CM049871.1, forward strand.
GCAGTGCTTTCAAACGTCTCTGTTTCTTGCACACGCTGGAGTCGTGTAAACGATAGACGTAACCGTAGCACAAGTTCTGTGTTTAAAACGAAAATACACTCATGTAAACGGCCTTAGACTGTTAGAAAGAACAAATCATATTGTATTTCTGTGCAGATCATTTATCACAATGATCTACTGGAGCTCCTCAAGAAGATGATCGTTATACATCTATATTTACATTTATTCATTTAGCAGATGCTTTTATCCAAAGAGACTTACAATTGAGGAATACAAGAAGCGGTTCATCATTAAGAGGCAAATAAACGCAGGAGGTGCTCGAAATACAAAGTTTCAGACATCGTTCAGATTAGTACAAGATAGAAAAGAGAGGAATTAAGAAAATTAAATCATAGATTTTTTACATCTGATTGATTGTGTTTTCTCTTTCTGTCTTCAGTCTGTGTAGATGCAGTATTACAGAGAAACAGAGTCGGATCCTGACTTCAGCTCTGAAATCAAACCCATCACACCTGAGAGAACTGAACCTGAGCAGGAATCAAATAAGAAACACAGGAGTGAATCACTTATGTGACGTACTGAAGGATTCAGACTGTAAACTGGATGGATTGAGGTCAGGAACATTCACAAGAATCACAATCATTCAAATCACCACAAAACACTTTATACTCAATATCTCATGATGAACTCACATTATATTTGTGTCAGATTCTTCACGTTAATGATTGTTTGTGAGATGATCTCTCTTCCTCTGTTTGTTCATATTGATATCTGGATTGATATGATATTAATATATTTCTGAAATTAAGAATTATATTGTGATATGTATTCTGGTCATATGGTTTATTGTCCTAACGTTTGACTCGTGTTTGGTTTAGTTTCTTGTGTGGATTTTCCTGAGCTGGATTTGTGCTCTGTTTGGAGTATCGCTTGCTGTTTTGTTCTTTGATAAATCTCGATGCGTTTAGATCCTCATCTTGTCGTTGTCTCAACACAACACTTGTGGTGTGAACAGCTCCTATGTTTTGACATGATGCTCAGGTTAAACTGTAGAAACAGTAAAGTGGTGTTACAGTTGTCATTATGTTTCTGCTATTTAAGGATACCTGATATATTTTCCTTCTTATGAGTTTATACTTGGAATGTGCTTTTGGTTTTCTTTAATGCAAACGATGATTTAATGATTTAATCATTAGTGGCAGTCCTAGTGTTGAATCTGAATTCAGATCAGTCTGTTAGAGCTGCTAAATCTACCACAGAAATGATGGTGAGATCTGGTAGATGTCACTTATTTTAACATTATATGTGACTAGATAAATGTTTTTAGTGCTTTTAAGGGATCTATATTGATATTGATTTTAACTGATATTCCCATCATAACACTTTCTGAGTTTTACACCACTGTGGGGGAATTATGGCCGATTCTGTTCCTCCTCCTTTCAAAACTGGATTATCATTTATCATCTTTCCAGCATAAACTGTACAATTCATGTTCTGATACAGCATTTTAATGGGGTCTAATTCTGGACTTTAAGTAGACCTTTCCAAACAATGTTTTGATTATATATTACAGATCGATCTGATTAAATAATTTTACACATGTACAGTTTTTCATCATTTAAACCTTGAAAGTGACTGTAAGCTGGAGCTAGTAAAGTGAATTGATGTCTAACAATTACAAATTCTCTCTTTTTGTTTGACTCTGTATTCAGTTATCAGTTTTTGCTTTGGACGTTTTAGTTCATTTGCATTAGAAATATAATTCACTAAAGGGCTTTAAATCGTTCAGTAGAATAAGTGATTAATCATCTGAATGTTGTGTTTTCATTAGGCTCTCAGACTGCAGTGTCACTGAAGAAGGTTATAAAGCTCTGTCTTCAGCTCTGAGATCAAACCCTTCACACCTGATAGAGCTGGATCTCACTGGAAATGATCCTGGACAATCAGGAGTGAAGCAGCTCCATGATTTACTACAGGATCCAGACTATCAGCTGAAGACACTGAGGTGAGACATGTTCAAATATCACGATATAAATACATGATGTGCAGGTTAATATATTTCAGTAATAATTTAGACAGTTTGTTGGATCAGAATGATCTGATCAGATGCTGCTGGTTCTGTTGTGCTGATGATGACTGTCAACAGTTTAGTTGTGCTGCTGTTCTGGAGTATGATATATCTTCATAATTAACATGCAGTTTTGTTTTTATGGACACTTCTGGTTTGAATGTTTCTGAACACACTGTAGATTAATCTCCATCAAGCTCAGATTGACACAGTTTCTCTACAGCAGGTCTGTGAGTCTCCAGATGATCACAAACATTCAGTTTCTCCAGCAGTTTTCTCTGTGCTGACGTTTCTTCTGCTCAAAGCCAGAGACATCTTCATTCTTTAATTTCACTCTCTGTATTCATAATGAAAACCATGATCTAGTGAGCTTTTGCTCTTCTGTTCTGTGGGATGTATTTGTTCTTCTGAGTGTTGCTCTAGTATCTTTCAAAGAACTGATTATTAGACTCTGTTTTCAAGTATTGTGTATTTATTTCTGTATTTGAATGAGCTTGTGTTCAGAATAATAAAGTGTTTTTAACTGAATTGAATCGTGCTTCATCTTGTCTTCTGCAGGTTTTTGGGTCCTGCTGCAGATGAAGGCTGTCAGTATGTGAGAGGAATTGTGGGTAAAAACCCGTTACTCCTGAGAGAGCTGGATCTGAGTGAACGTGATCTCGGAGACACACGAGTGAATCAGATCGCTGCTCTACTGCAGGATAAACACTGTCAGCTCAACACACTGAAGTGAGTATTGATTGTTTATTTACAGTTTCATTACTTCTGATAGTAATGTTACTGTAGCTGATAATAATATCTCCTTGTTTGAGTCAGAGCATCACAAAGAGCCGCTATAATGTGAAATATTAATTAAACAGCCAATCACAGAGTGACATCAAGCTTTAAACAGTTCAGTCAGTATGATCATGAGTCAATAATTATTTACAGTTACTGTAGAGAGAGAAAAATGATTTTCTTCTAGAGTTTAGAAAACTCATTCAAACAAGTGATAGATTGTAAAAACAGCAGCGCTATAAACACACAGATGTCTTTCCTAACATTAACAGCTCAGTTCTGTGTGAATTAAAGATAAATGTGCATATATTGATCTGTTTGAATATATGTCTGCTGACTGTGATCGTGTTTACTGATTACTGACAAACATAACTATTCATAACTGCTTCAATTTAATGTTTGTCTTTCACACAATGTACAATGAATAATTTAATAAAATGAATAAAAATGTAAAATGTATAATTTTGGTGCAGCATATACAGTAACTTGTAGAAATTGAAAAAGAAAAATACTTTACCTGATTAAAAAAATATGAATTATCAATCAGAGGACAGAAGGCAAGAAAATATTGTTTAAAACAAGTTTTTAAGCAAAGTTTTGGTCATATTGATCATTTATAGGCCCTAGAAATGTGTGTATGAATTATGATACAGTAGTCTATTATTATAAGTAGCCATTATACTTATTGTTCAGCATAATTTTCTGATTTCTCGTTATGGTCTTGCCCTCTTTTGGGTTAATCTGATCACCTGATGTTAACAAATACACTTGTGAATTTAAAACTGTATTAGTAAATGTTGAAACTGATATTAAGATTATTAATTTCTGTACTAGTATTGTTCATCATTGGTTCATGTTAACTAATGTAGTAAATGTTAACAAATGAAATCTTATTGTAAAGTGTTAACGAGTCAGCAGTGTGTGAGAACTACAGACATAAACACATTTACCATAGATTTTAAATGTGATTTGCTGATTTTCAATCATTGTAATCTTTGGTAATAGGTTTATTCTCCATAAATCTGATTGATTGTGTTTTCTCTTTCTGTCTTCAGTCTGTGTTTATGCAGTATTACAGAGAAACAGAGTCGGATCCTGACTTCAGCTCTGAAATCAAACCCATCACACCTGAGAGAACTGAACCTGAGCGGGAATCCAATAAGAAACACAGGAGTGAATCACTTATGTGACGTACTGAAGGATTCAGACTGTAAACTGGAGAGATTGAGGTCAGGAACATTCACAAGAATCACAATCATTCAAATCACCACAAAACACTTTATACTCAATATCTCATGATGAACTCACATTATATTTGTGCTGTACAAACATTTTAATAAACATAATGATATCGATGATGATATTTTTTCTTGTTTTGAACTCTTTCTGTTAATGTAGGTTAGGATGGTGTGATATGACAGATGAAGGTTGTTCTGATGTGACTTCGGCTCTGAAATCAAACCCATCACACCTGAGAGAACTGGACCTGCGCTATAATGAACTAGGAGACTCTGGAGTGAAAAACCTCAGCGATCTACTGATGAACACACAATGCAAGCTGGAGAAACTACAGTTAGTATCATTATACTGTACAGCAGATACAGTCTGATTAAACTTTACTGTTTAAACACAACTGGACCTAAGTTACATCGTTTATACTGTAGTACTGCATCTTCCAGCCTTTGCTGTCATTGGTCATAATTATCTAACTAGTAAATAACTGCATTTAAAATATTAGAAACAATGTACTGATTGTCTACATGTTATTCTGCAGAAATATCATGAGATTTGCATCTACTGCTACGAAAGACAAAAAATAAACATAAGAAATAGTTAAAAATAAAGTAAAGAGAATAAACAACAGTTTCCAGCACACAGAACTAGTGACACGATTACAAGCAGATTATGTGAACTACAGACTATATGACTGCTGCTGTATGATTCATAATGTAAGACAGTAACTCATCTCATGTGAAACTGATGATACTCACAAACACATCACATCAACAATAACTGCTGTGTGTTCACAGCAAACTACACTAGTGTGTTTTACAATGAAAACGGTCCTCGTCTACACTGGTGTTTCAGAAACCATCTCTGTCTACACTACACAACCAAACACGCATGTCACGTGACCCTTCATACAGGTACAGCCATAGATATGTACAGGTAGATCCCTATTATTTAGATGGAGGACACTTCTGCGTGCTTGGAGCGGTCGAATGAGGAATCTACACATTCATATCTATGGGTACAATAATGAGCATGATGTTATGGTTTACACGATCGTCAAGGATACACAGAGAGATTGTGGTCATCCACGCCATCGTTTCCAAACGCTCTGCTCCGTTTACACTGAAACACAACCCTGGAGTTATCAGACTAAAACAGGTCTGCAGTGCTTTCAAACGTCTCTGTTTCTTGCACACGCTGGAGTCGTGTAAACGATAGACGTAACCGTAGCACAAGTTCTGTGTTTAAAACGAAAATACACTCGTGTAAACGGCCTTAGACTGATAGAAAGAACAAATATTGTATTTCTGTGCAGATCATTTATCACAATGATCTACTGGAGCTCCTCAAGAAGATGATCGTTATACATCTATATTTACATTTATTCATTTAGCAGATGCGTTTATCCAAAGAGACTTACAATTGAGGAATACAAGAAGCGGTTCATCATTAAGAGGCAAATAAACGCAGGAGGTGCTCGAAATACAAAGTTTCAGACATCGTTCAGATTAGTACAAGATAGAAAAGAGAGGAATTAAGAAAAGTGAAATCATAGATTTTTTACATCTGATTGATTGTGTTTTCTCTTTCTGTCTTCAGTCTGTGTAGATGCAGTATTACAGAGAAACAGAGTCTGATCCTGACTTCAGCTCTGAAATCAAACCCATCACACCTGAGAGAACTGGACCTGAGCGAGAATCAAATAAGAAACACAGGAGTGAATCACTTATGTGACGTACTGAAGGATTCAGACTGTAAACTGGAGAGATTGAGGTCAGGAACATTCACAAGAATCACAATCATTCAAATCACCACAAAACACTTTATACTCAATATCTCATGATGAACTCACATTATATTTGTGTCAGATTCTTCACATTAATGATTGTTTGTGAGATCTCTCTTCCTCTGTTTGTCTCTTTCTAGTGTTTATAAATGTGATATTACAGATGTTTCTTCTTTAACTCAGTCTTTGAGAAACTCAAAAGCGCTGCAGTTTCTAAAAGAGCTTGATCTGAATAATAATAAGATTGGAGACTCGAAGCAGCGGCTCATTGATGTGATACGAGACTCAAACTGTGACCTGAGGTGAGAAAACATCACTCTGATATTAAAGAGATGTTCAGTTACTGCTGATATGAACTAATATATACAGTCAAATATTAGTGAAAGGAGATCCTCAGATGATCATCAAGCTTTACTGCAGCAGAGGGTTATTGTGTCAGAATGATGTAAAGTTGATTAAATGTTGAACACAAAGAAGGAAAGAGAACAAAAGCACACTGTCACAGCTTAATACAGCAATACCTGCTTTATTAATAACATCAGTAATAGTGAATCATTTCAGTCTGAACACAGATTTGATCAGATTGTAGGAAAACGCTGTGAAATTAGATTCCAGCATCACATGATCAATGTCTCTGTGTTTTTACTTTCACCAGCAACACTTACTTTACTTTACTTTCAGTTCTTTACTAAGACCAACACAAACATGTTTAAACTAGAGGACAAACATTAACTACTGGAACACCGAACTAAAGCTTTTGATTCAAGGCCAAATCACATTTATATTTGTTCTGTTGTGTATTATTTATGATGTACAATCATTAGCACGTGTTTCTCTTTATAGTGACTCAATAGGAGTCACACAAACATTATTATATATAACAATTAATATTCTACATGTATTAAACACATATATTGGTTTAGAAATATCTGTGCAAGATCATGTAAATGTAACGTTTTACTAAAAAAATATAATTTAAATACTATTTTGTCATTTGATCCACTGAACACTGATTGTTTTCTCTTCTGCTCCACCTTACAGTGTAAATGAAGATCCATCACCAGCAGTCTCTGATAGAGTTCAGACATCAAAAGATGATAAATGCAGTATATCATAGATTGAGATGATGATGATGATGCTGATGAAAGGAGCCGTGAACATCAGGTGAGGATCCACAGAAGACCTTCACTACTGTGTCTATGAGCAGAAATAAATATGATCCATAAATACAGCTGGAAGAGACTCTTTACACTCAAATAATGCAGCATGTGTGTTATTGAATTATTAGTGTTGCTTTAGTATTCAGATGATCTTTATGTTTTATTTAAAGGTGTAACGGAGGAAGAAGCTCAGATGAGTCTGTCTGGATCTTCAGTTTAACATCTACAGATATAATAATATTTATATTAAATCTTAATTCATGTAGGTAACTATATACTCTGTTCTTCTTCTAGTTATCAATCAGCACGTTCATCATACAAAATATTTAAAAGACAAATGTGATTAAATTAAAGTTTGACATTGGTCGCATTATTGCGAAACGTGATATTGATTATTAACGAGGTTAATAATTAATGGGGATCTAAAGACAATATTAGAGAATATAAAATCCGTCATCATATGTTTGAAAGATTGTTTTCTCTGTTATTATAGTTGATAAGCATGATTATGGTATTTTAATATTTGTATATGCTTCACTATTTTGCATTTATCATCCGCTGCTCAATACATTTATTAAATTGTTGTTAGAATAATTTAGAATTGTAGCATTATTAAGTATTATAATACTAGAGGTGGGCATAGATAAATTTTTTTAATCTTGGAATTAATCTAGATTAAAATGGCTCATTTGAATTCTGCCGAAGGCATTCAGAATATGTGTGCTACCCAAATAATGACTAAAAGTAAGTCTTTGAGAACGGGTTTCTCAAGCCAGGTGGTGCATTAGACCAGGGGCTCATCTCCTGTTTCCAAAATGCATCACAAACTTTAATCTCTTCCCGTCCCAATCCCACGAAAAAACTGGAGGAAAATCCCGTTCCACTCCCGGAAGAATGACTCCCATTCCCTCCCACTCCCGTGTTGTTTTTTTTTTGTTTTTTTTTGATAACTGTCAATTACAGTAAAAATATAGTACAGATCACAGCGTGCCCACCTTATTAGTTGAATAAAAACCCAAAATGTCGTTTTTTGTTATTATATTGAACTGAAAGCCATCTTATGCACAGTGTTGCACAGATTAAATTTCATGTAAATCATCCATGCTAACACGCACGTCTTCTATTTTTATTTTTTAGACATTTCACTCTCTATAGATATATTTTTCGAAGTTTCTCGCTCAAGTTCACATGAGACCTAAAGCGCATCCTGTTTGCTTAAAAGCGCAACGTTTCGTTGTTATTCTGAGTGCACACAAATAAACGTAGAGTCTTTACAGATTCGAAAGATGTATTAGGCTACTTTTATCTGTATGACCAAAAATGACGGAGATTTGAAGAGCAAGTGAGCGCACCGGAGCCTGTCCTGCAGCAAACGCGCTTCCACACAAACACTTCAATAGCGCACATTTCTCTAGGTTAACATCATATTGAGCGGCCATGTAAAGTTGCTACTACATACATCTTTCAGATGAAAAGCCATATTTGAGGTTGATGAATGATAGGTGAGCGTTTGGATGTCCTGCCCGATTGTATTACCACATAGACCAGCCGTTAACAATCTGTCCATCACGGACTGCGAGCCTCTAGTTCGAAGACTCGTTCTCGCCCCCTACAGTGCAATTCGGCTAGGTATACATCCGCGCTAAAATATCAGGGTGAAAGTCATCATAGCTTGCGTAGTATAGACCCAGCTCCCAACCCAACTTTGAGAATAGATTAACGGCGATATTTTTTTTATCGCCCGATAAGAGTCTCACGTTAACGCAGCACGTTAACGCCGATAACGGCCCACCACTATATAATACATTTGAATATTATTATAAGAGGGTATATTTAAGAAAAAGAATCATATGATATATAATAATAAGTATATTTTGATGTAAATATAAGCTCTGCTGGATTTGCTTCACCTGAATGTCACACGTCTCATGCATTCGAGATTCTCTCATCTTGTACTTTATGAAATTAAACTTCTATTTTAATGAATTACATGCAGTAATAACAACATAAACTAAATAACACTAAACTAAATAATGTAATTTACTAGTGGTGCTGACAAAATGTTAATTGCTTAAGTCTTTTAAAAATATAGATTAATTTGAACAAAATACAAATTCAATGGATTCAGTGTCTCCGTTCATAAAGACTTCTTTCACTATTATCTCCTGAATATATGATTAAATGATAAACACTGTTTAAACGGGTCGTCGTTAACAATACAAGTGATAAGATACTTTCACCCCCCCCCATAACATAAATTACAAAACAACTATTTACTGAACACTTTTTATCATTCTATCAGACATTATACCAACAAAGCACAGTTTCTGGACCCCTTCTTGAATCAGTGTGTTTGTTTCTGTACAAATAAATGCATTCTTGCTGAGAAGAGACATTAGAATATATTACAGACCCCAATTTAACACTGTGTGAATATTATAATAAATGTATTAATAGAGCTGTTGTAGGGTAATTATTATAGTTTAATTTTACAGAACAATACTAACATTAATGAATGTTGACGGGGCTTTTATTTTGTCAGAAGCCCGCAGGAAGACCTCAGCGCTTCTTTTTACTGACAGCAGATTAATAAATGATTCTGGGGAGTTTGGGAAGATGTTTGGCGCATTGGCACATGCCTTTAAAAACACTAATACAAATATTACTGAGCAGCTGACGAGTAACAGTGTTTTAGCGCTGATTTATCTCAGGCTTTAGACGTTGAATCCTGGCACCGTGAGCTCGTGCAGCGCTGTTTGAATAGCATTACATGCAATCCGTGCGTGTTTTAGAAAACATAACATTCTGTAGTTTATTTACTAATCGCTCGTGGCCATTTCGTGATTTCTTCATCAGCATCATCCACCCGTCCTCTTCTCATCGGACGCTTATTCGCCCGAACACTGAAAGAGCTTTTTGTTGTTGTTGTTATTTTCGGTTGGAGAGCATTCGGTGCATCACTAGTACTTCAGTTATTTAAGTGTCTGTAACACAGAAATACTGATGTGTGGTTGAACACACTGTGGCTCTTTCTGGACCAGCAGAATGTCGTTAACACCGGTTTCATATCATCATCGTCAGTGTGTTTCGTCTCCGCTCATATCAGTGAAGGACCGCGTTCACACATGGACCGCTACGAAACATGCTCCTCGCGTGAAACGAGATGCCCCTCACTGCAGAACACAAGATCCAGGGGGAGGAGTTGGATCTAGATACAACTCCTCCCACTTTATAAACTGTGTTCCACCGGAAGAACACGTTTGTTAAGTTGCAGCCCGTGTTCGGAGCGTTTGGAACATATGGAACGTTTGCTCTTATCAAAGTAAGTCTTCCTTTGATTAATAATATAGTCGAGATAGATTCATATTTGTAGTGTAAGTTACGTCTGTAAATAATAATCACAGTTAAATGCATGTCAAAGTTTTGATGGTGTCCATACTTTTTGAAGACATAGTAACTTTAATAGCGCTAACGTTAACTAGATAATGTTAGCGCGAACGTGTAACAGTTATAGCTCTGCAGAGGTGGCCTATCTAATTAAGTTAGCTAACATAGTTAAACTAATTATGTAAATGTATATAATATTAAAATAAATGTCTTATGTTACAGTATGCACTATACATTACTTTTGCGAGGCCATTTGATTTCAGCAGGTGAGAGCCTTGAATGTATTACAGAAATTAGTTGATGACTCTTTCAGTTTGCCTCAGTTTTTGATGTTTTTTTGTTCTTCTTTCCTTAGACAGACATGCCTTACATTCGAGAGTGCTGGCTGAACCTAGTATTAGAGTGCATGAGCCATAAAAGGTGAGAACCAGATTTGCAAAACAATGCTGTATTTCCAAAGTTTTCACTTTCTTTGTTTTATTTCTGACACCATTTACTGTGTTATAGGGAAGCCTCAGGGAGCATCAAGTGAACTGCATGTATGGTTGTCCCAAGACCATGGGATTATTGCGGTATAATGTCCTAGTCACTAGCAATTGTACATTTTAGAAATGTTAACACTCAGCATACTGGTGTTTGTATTCCTTATACAGGGAGCATGTGGTTTTTATACAATCTTGACTTCACCTGTGTCCCGATCATCACTTTGTTATTTACTTCACAATGAAAACAGGCGGGCCGTTATCCTTTGTTTTTACCCACTACATACATGAATACCAAGAACAAAGACATAGATAAATTTAAGAACTATGCATTGGGGCCAATATCTTCATTTTTGTATTATTGTTTTGCTTACAGTTGCCAGCATCTGTTCTGGAGTAAATTTTTATTGATGTGAAAATGGTTTGCTAACCTGTAGGATATGTAGGTCGAGGAACTTATACAAATAATTAGCGAAGACACCCACCCAGACTTCTGCAGCGAGTTCTGCCAAACCTGTGCTGACCTTATTTGAGTGTTGTGTGCATGATGTAGTGCCAAACTCCTCATGTTTCAGTGACAACTCAATATTTAAGGTCAAAATAGGTGGTGGGGGAGGGGGTGCAATGGTATTTTACAATGGTAAATAAAGAACTGTTTTTTTTCAATAAGTTTTGCATAGTATTTTCTTTACACTTTAACTTCAAAAGCTGTCTAAAAACTGTAATATGTTATGTATTTGAGGTCTGAGATGTGGGAACGGTGAAGAGAGAGAGAACATTTTGCATTTTAGCTCAGCATTGCCGTCTAATCAGCCAATATTGTCTTAAATAGCCTGCATAGTACATCATCTTTTATAACATGGAATTTTGACCAAATATATTAAATATAGATTTTTTGTAAAATGTTGCAACAATATTTATTTATTTATTTGTTGGTGAAAAATTACAGTTTTGGACATAAGGTTATAATATAAACCTTAAAGTAACTACAAATGAGCATGTAAAGCAAACATCTTTAAAATAAATTCCATGTCTATTTTAAGTTATATAATTAAGTTTTTTTTCTATTTCATTGTGTTGGTAATGCATTTTGCATGCATTTATTTAAGTGAGATTATTTAAAATGTCGGATGCCCTTTTTAAGTAATTTATAAAAATAAAATTACAGAAGACAACCTGACAGTGCTGCTATACTTTAGTCACATGCAGTTTTATATTAATGTGCATAATCAGTGGTGGAAAGCACACATTTTCTACTTCAAGTAGACAAATTAATATCACTCCAATAAAAGCAGATGTGCCTACTTATTAATTTGAAGTCAAAATGGACAACTGAGAGGGATAAAGAATCAGCCAATCACAGAATACACTTGTTTTTTATTCTGACATCATGTAACAAGAAACGACGGGCTTTTCATGGATGGTGAAACATAAGATTCTATTTTTATTTAGCCAGTTATGATGTTTTGAAATTAATACAAACGTTTCTCTAAATGAAAGTATTAAAATACTTGAGTGTTGCCCATTTCCACATTGTGCAAACTACAGTGTTTGTAACTAAGCATTTAAAGCGTTATATTTATTTCTATTGTTTTTAGCAAGTTTGTTTTTTCGTCACAAGAATAACTTTATTTACGACTCAATGCGGAAACGCGAGTAAGTATGACTGGAATCTGCCATGTGTCCAATCAAAATGCAGTGGGAAGAGATCCAGCTCCGCCCCCTGGATCGAGTAGCTCCAGAGTGCACCCTGGACAATGGGGCGGGGCGACACATTAAGGTGGGGCGATATGTGTCGCTCCGCCCACCCCCAATTTCATCGGTTTATATTATAAAACAGCAGAGCTTAGTGGTGTAGACGTTTGTGCATAAGCATTCTTTTATATTCATTTTTATGAATGATCTATGCTGTTTTGCTGTACTACAGAAATATGAAGTGCTAACAACAGAAATTTTAGTTAGAATCAATTAGTAAATGTTTGTTTTTTAAACTTATGATGATTAAGTTCCTATCAAACGCTTGGTGGCGCATCTCCGAGTGCTTCGGCAGAACAGAGCTGTGTAATATGAGCGGTTCACGAATTAAGTCTGGGGAACAAATTCTTAATTTGTGGCCATGATATAGTCCTACCTATGCTAAATAGCCTCACCTATGAGTAATAGTAATTATGTTTCTGTGTGATGAACGTAAATAGTGGTCCTCAATCTCAAAAGGTGGATTGCACGTTAAATGAAGTCAGATATTATTACACTTTTCACTGTACATGAAGCAGACTGAGCAGTTTTAGCTGGGCGATGTTGATAAAAATGATCCACTGTCTGAGATTTATTTGTTCCCTATCAGTCGGTCACTCTCGACGTCACGTCGGAGGACCGACGAATTGGGATATCGCTTAGAGAGACCTATCCACTTCGAGTGTAAACTAAACGAGCCAATGCACATTGGCATGCGATTATTGCATCCAGCTGCCGCTGATCACAGCGTGAGCATAAATAGGCAGCAGGTGCAGCGCATATTCAGCTTTTCGCTTCGGAGCCGAGCGGTGTTTATCGTTCTGCTCCAGACTTACCTCTGAGAGTGCCTCAAGACTCTGGTGTTGGCGGACGGCGATTCAGCGGTGGTGGTCTCCTTCGTCGAGTGGATTGCACACATCAGGCTGCACTACCCCCTGTTGTGTTGCAGCGACCATCTCCCCTGTGCGCTTCAGCACGCTAAAAGAGCAAACACTTCTCTAAAAGAGTGTTACGGGCGGAACGTCTTTTTTAAGACGCGTCTTTTTAAAGATGCCCTTCCGCCCGTGCGTTTCTGGATGCGGTCGTTACCTGGCGCCGGGTGATGGTCACGATCGCTGCCTCTCGTGTCTGGGCATTGAACACGCAGAGGCGGCTTTTGTGGACGAGTCATGCCCCCATTGCGGGGGGATGACCGTCGCGGGGCTGCGGACCAGGCTTCGTTTCCTGCAAAGGGGCGGGGTACCCGTGCCTCTGCCGAGATCTAGGGTTCCCCCTGGTGGCTACCGGGGGGAGGCTACTTCCGGCAGTAGCCGGGCTGGTCTTACGGTGACAGTGAGGAATTCCCCTAGTACAGCGAGGGCTCCTCCTGTTACCGGCACTTCGCTACCGATGGAGCTGCCTAGGGAGCGGGCTGGCCCCTCCCATGGAGGGGGGGTACCGCTTGTATCCTTTGGCGCTCCCCCCGACGATCGGATGTCGATCGCTACATTGGAGGGTGAGTCAGACCAATCCGGAGATGATGGTTCAGTACCGCTGCCACCCTCCGGGCGGTCAGCGGTGCCGGATTCGGATCCGGAAATGGTGGCTATGCTTGCCCGGGCCGCTGAGAGTGTTGGGCTCGAGTGGACGCCTCCACCGTGTCCCGAACCCTCAAGGCTGGACGATTGGTTTCTCGGGGTGGCCCGCGCTGGTTCTCAGGGCCCCACCCCGGTGCCTTTCTTCCCGGAAGTGCATGATGAGCTCACTGGAACATGGACGGCACCTTTCACTGCCAGAAACCGCTCCAGTGGCTCATCCTCCCTCGCCACCCTTGACGGCGGAGCGGCGCGGGGGTATACGGAGGTCCCGCCGGTGGAGCGATCGGTTGCGATGCAATTGTGTCCAAGGACCGCTTCTACCTGGCGCGGTAATCCGTTGCTCCCCTCCCGGGCCTGTAGGCACTCGTCGGCCCTGACCGGCAGTGCCTATGCGGCCTGCGGAGAAGCTGCTTCAGCCCTACACGCTATGGCGTTGTTGCAGGTTCACCAGGCCAAGGCACTGAGGGACCTGCACGAGGGTGGTCACGACCCAGGAGTTCTCAGTGAGCTTCGGACCGCCACGGACCTCGCGCTACGAGCGACGAAGGTTACGGCGCGGTCTCTGGGCCGTGCGATGTCCACCATGGTGGTCCAGGAACGCCACCTCTAGCTGTGTCTGGCTGACATGAAGGAGGTAGACAAGGCACGGTTCCTGAATGCCCCCGTGTCCCAGACCGGCCTGTTCGGCGACGCGGTGGAGAACTTCGCCCAGCAGTTCTCCGCTGCGCAGAAGCAGACTGAGGCAATCCGGCACATCCTGCCCCGGCGTGCAGCTGCTGCCTCCACCCGGCCGCCGGCGGCAGTGCCTCGGTCTACTCGTCGCCGAGGGCGGCCCCCTGCCGCCGCCCCCGCTCCCGCGCAGCAGACGCAGCAGCCTCCAGCCAAGCAGCGCCGTGGAGCTGGCCGCAGGGCAGCCGCCCCGCCCGTCCAGGCCCCCGCCAAACCAGGCGGCAAGCGTCGGAGCAAGCGGCCCTGAGACGGACGACCCAGGGATGGAGATGTTTGCTCTTCGGGAGATGGTGAACGCACCACTCCCTCCCCGGAGGAGGGCCGGGCGGAGAATCTTTTGTTTCCTTTTTTGCCACTGGCCTCACGGTCAGTGGTACCCAAAACCTCGGCAAAAGAGCAGTTTCCTCTATCTCTGGGTCCCCAGAGGGGACGGGGGGTTGTGAACGAGTCAAACTTGAGTTACACTCACCCTCCTCTCTCGCCAGTGGGCAGCTGTGGGCGGTTCGAGAGGGCGGTCAATCGCACTACTCACGCACCCTCTGCCAGAACGCAGGTAAGTGCGTCACACACGCCGACCCCGCTTCGGACCGGCAACGAGACGCTCGAGCCGGGTCCCTGCGTTCCCCCTCGCTGCCCCACCGCGGGTACGTCAGTGGGTTCGTTGGTGTCACTAGTACGGTTCTGGGGGGCCTGGCTAGCGCTCCCCAACCCGTCTCGTTGGCTCCTCCGTACCATCAGACTCGGCTATGCGATTCAGTTCGCCCGGCGACCTCCCAAGTATCGCGGCATCCACTCCACCACAGTGAGGGCAGGGGATGCCCCCATCTTGCGAGCAGAGATCGCAGTCCTACTGGCGAAGGACGCGATAGAGCCGGTCCCTCCAGCCGATATGAGGTCGGGGTTTTACAGCCCTTACTTCATTGTACCCAAGAAAAGCGGTGGGTTAAGACCAATCTTGGATCTGCGCGTTTTGAACCGGGCCCTTCACAGGCTCCCGTTCAAAATGCTCACACCGAAACGCATCTTTGGGTGCGTCCGTTCCCAAGATTGGTTTGCAGCGATCGACCTGAAGGACGCGTACTTCCACGTGTCGATCCTTCCGCGCCACAGGCCATTCCTGCGGTTTGCGTTCGAAGGACGGGCATATCAGTACAAAGTCCTGCCCTTCGGGCTGTCCCTGTCGCCCCGTGTCTTCACGAAAGTAGCGGAGGCAGCCCTTGTTCCCCTGAGAGAACAGGGCGTGCGCATTCTCAACTACCTCGACGACTGGCTTATACTAGCTCAGTCGCAGGACCAGTTATGCGAACACAGGGACATGGTGCTCTCGCACCTCAGCCAGTTGGGCCTTCAGGTCAACTGGGAAAAGAGCAAACTCTCCCCGGTGCAGAGGATCTCTTTTCTCGGTATGGAGTTGGACTCGGTCAGTCAGACAGCGCGCCTCACGCAGGAACGCGCTCAGTCGGTGTTGAACTGCTTGAATACATTCAAGAACAGGACGGCGGCACCACTGAAACAGTTTCAGAGGCTCCTGGGACATATGGCGGCTGCGGCGGCGGTCACGCCGCTGGGGCTGCTCCATATGAGACCGCTTCAACACTGGCTCCATGGCCGAGTCCCGAGGTGGGCGTGGCAGAGCGGCACGCTGAGGGTCCAAGTAACTCCAGCCTGCCGCCAAACCTTCACCCCATGGTCAGACCTTTCATTCCTTCGGGCAGGAGTGCCCCTGGAACAGGTCTCCAGGCACGCTGTGGTTTACACAGACGCCTCCGCCAAGGGCTGGGGGGCCACGTTCAACGGGCATGCAGTGTCAGGGGTTTGGACGGATCCCCAACTGCACTGGCACATCAACTGCCTAGAGTTGCTGGCAGTACACCTGGCCTTGAACCGTCTCAAGAGACGCTTACGAGGCGAGCATGTACTAGTCCGTACGGACAACACGGCGACCGTTGCGTACATCAACCGACAAGGTGGTCTACGCTCCCGTCGCATGTCACAACTCGCCCGCCACCTCCTCCTCTGGAGTCGGAAGCATCTGAGGTCGCTTCGCGCCATTCATATCCCGGGCTTGCTCAACCGGACAGCCGACGAGCTGTCACGAGCTGCGCTCCCCGGAGAATGGAGACTCCATCCCCAGACGGTCCAGCTGATTTGGCGACGTTTTGGACTCGCACAGGTAGACCTGTTCGCGTCCCTAGAGACGTCGCATTGCCAGTTGTTCTACTCCCTGACCGATGGAACACTCGGCACGGACGCACTGGCACACAGCTGGCCGCGGGGCCTTCGCAAATATGCATTTCCCCCAGTGAGCCTTCTCGCACAGACTCTGTGCAAGGTCAGAGAGGAAGAGGAGCAGATCCTGCTCGTGGCACCATACTGGTCTACCAGGACTTGGTTCCCAGAGCTGATGCTCCTCGTGACAGCCCCTCCCTGGCAGATTCCTCTGAGGAAGGATCTACTGACTCAGAGACGGGGCACCTTATGGCACCCGCGTCCAGACCTCTGGAAACTTCATGTCTGGTCCCTAGACGGGACGCGGAGGTTCTAGGTGACCTACCCCAAGAGGTAGTTGACACCATCACTTCGGCGAGAGCACCGTCCACGAGACACGCTTACGCCTTGAAGTGGAACCTGTTCGTCGAATGGTGCTCTTCTCACAGAGAAGACCCCCGGAGATGCCCGATCAGAGTCGTGCTATCCTTCTTGCAGCAAGGGTTGGAGCGAAGGCTGTCTCCCTCCACCCTCAAGGTCTACGTGGCCGCGATTGCTGCCAACCACGACCCTGTGGAAGGGAAGTCGGTGGGGAAGCATGACTGGGTCGTCAGGTTCCTTAGGGGGGCTAGAAGGCTGAATCCTCCACGCCCCCCCTCTATACCCTCTTGGGACCTGTCCTTAGTGCTTAGAGCACTACAACAGGGCCCGTTTGAGCCCTTGCAGACAGTCGAGCCCAAGTTTCTTTCAATGAAAACTCTGCTCCTGCTTGCACTGGCCTCCATCAAGAGGGTTGGGGACCTGCACGCATTTTCGGTCGACGATTCGTGCCTACAGTTTGGACCGGCGGATTCCCAGATAATCCTGAGGCCCCGGCCCGGCTATGTGCCCAAGGTTCCCACTACTCCATTTAGAGACCAAGTGGTGAGCCTGCAGGCGCTGCCCCCGGAGGAGGCAGACCCAGCCCTGGCTTTGCTTTGTCCCGTCCGAGCATTAAGACACTACGTTGACAGGACGCAAAGCTTCAGGACCTCAGACCAGCTCTTTGTCTGTCACGGAGGCCGGCAGAAAGGGAATGCCGTCTCCAAGCAGAGGATGGCCCACTGGATAGTGGATGCCATCACCCTGGCTTATCAGGCACAGGGTGTGCCTTGCCCGTTCAGGTTGAGAGCTCACTCTACGAGAAGTGTAGCGTCCTCCTGGGCGCTGGCTCGTGGCGCCTCACTGACAGATATTTGTAGAGCTGCGGGCTGGGCGACCCCTAACACATTCGCTAGATTCTATAGCCTTCGTGTGGAACCGGTTTCCTCCTGTGTTCTCACCTCAAACGGGTAGAAGCACTGAGGGGCCCCGGTTTCGGGTCGGCTTGCTAAAAACTGCTCCAGAGAGTCCACTGTAGACCCTGTCGAGCTCCTCCATCCCCTCGGCAGCTGGACGTGGCGGAGCGTCCGGCGCCAGGCCCTCACTCGATGAATCCTTGAGAACCGGTAGAGGGCTGGGTTCCATATGTAGAGACCGTTCGGATCCCATATGTGTATTTCCACGGTTAGCCTTAGAGCCCGTGTTTCCCGGCAGACTTCCTGCTACTCCAAGAGGTTACAATCACCTCCAATCTTCCATATGCATCTGACTATTGTCCATATGTGTAACTGCCTCTGAACCTCCCTCGGGAAGGTAAGGGCTTCCGCAGCGTCTCTGTTCTGAGCTGAACGGGTACGTTTTCCCAGTGTTATCCAGTCCTACTGAGTGGGTAGTGCCATAGCAACAGTAACGGATCTTCCTATGGGGGCCCTAACCTGCGCCAGAAAATAACGGCACAGGAGGCCTCCACGGGACACTGGAAGGGGCAGTATCCGTGGCCTTTTGGTAGGGATCCCAATTCGTCGGTCCTCCGACGTGACGTCGAGAGTGACCGACTGATAGGGAACGTCTCGGTTACGTATGTAACCCTCGTTCCCTGAAGGAGGGAACGGAGACGTCACGTCCCGTCGCCACGGCTCCTGTACCACCGCTGAGCGGCCGGGCCCCGGCTCGGCTCCTCAGCGAAAACCTGAATATGCGCTGCACCTGCTGCCTATTTATGCTCACGCTGTGATCAGCGGCAGCTGGATGCAATAATCGCATGCCAATGTGCATTGGCTCGTTTAGTTTACACTCGAAGTGGATAGGTCTCTCTAAGCGATATCCCAATTCGTCGGTCCTCCGACGTGACGTCTCCGTTCCCTCCTTCAGGGAACGAGGGTTACATACGTAACCGAGACGTTTTGTGTGATGTATATTTATATGTAGCCTATATTCTTTATTTTAGGATCGTGGATAAGCAAAAACGTAGGATATAATGATAATTCACTGTAGTTCAGTAAGACATAGTACAAACCTACAAATGGTTTTATTTTAAAAAACAACTGCGGTGACAAATAAGACAATAATACTAAATAGTCAATCAGCGTGAACTGGGGTTCCCCTTCATGGGAACTTCGAACTGCGTCCCCTAGGGGTTGCTATGGGGAACGCCTTCAGCGTGACTCGTGTCTGAAGATACATATGGAAAAACACCATCCATTGGCCGGCGACAGCCCATGACGTCACTACCGGCGCGACCATAATAAAAGGATCGCCGGGAGAATACATCATCCTCTTCTTCGTCTTCACTGACTGTTTTGTTTGAAGCGTGCATTCTGGTAAGAGTACAGTTTCTCTCTATCATGGCGAGCACTAGCAAGGCGTTTAAGATTGTGTATGGATCCGCGTCCTCGCTATTTGACACCCGATGACACACACACAATCTTTGCGTCTTTTGTTTGGGCAAGGAGCACGCACGCGATGTCCTTGAGGGGAGAATTTGTGTGCACTGTGCACTCTCGTCTTGTCCCTCTTTTCAAGGAAAGAGGGGTAGCCGTCTGCTTCCCGCGATTCGGTACCCACCGCTGCCGAGGCACGGAGGCGATTGAAATCGCGGGGTTCGCAGTTGGATATGGCCGATGAGTTAGAGAGGGACCGCCCCTTTCGCGCGCGTCGGCCGAAAACGAGAGTGAGCTGCTGGATTGTGACGATGCAATCTTTCTGACATCATCAGATTCAGCGGTTAGTGCTCTGCTGGGTTATGCCCAGGAAGAGCAGGAGATGTTTGAGGGCGAGGAAGTTGAGACTGAACCCTCTCAATCCTCCTGCACTGCATATGTTTTTGGAGGTTATGGATCATAAAAATAATTTTTTCTGGCCATAAATCCCCAGCTCGAGCGAGCCTTCCTTTCTTCTTAAATCTCGATGTGGAGGTTGAGAAGGAGTGGAAAAAGCAATTTTTTCTCGTATTCATAGGTTTCAGCATACTAGTTATGCTGACATTGAGGGTATGCGTGAAAATGGCTATGAGGGGATGCCCCCTGTGCAAAAGATGATAGCCAGCTTATCTCGCTGTGGGTGAGACATCCTCTCTCAAAGCTCCCTCCTTGCCATCTAAGCCTCTGAATCTTGCTTAAATGGCAGGGCATATGCAGCAGCAGGTCAGATCGTCGCTTCGTTGCACACTATGGTGGTGCTTCAGGCGTACCAGACTGATCTGCTGAAAGACCTGGATAAGGCTTTCTATAAAGTCCAGGTCTGAGCCCGAACATCCAGGGGTCCTAGCCCATCTCGGTCTGGGGATCAGAGATGGGCTCAGAAGGCTAGTCTCGCGACTCATGCACCTCCCCCGCCTGCGGGTAGGGCTAAAGAGAGGCATGGGTCAGAGAGAGGCAAAACCTGAGGGAGGTGTTCCGGATGAAGCGTCCTATATGACACTTTCGTCCGGACCAGAGTAAGACATCTACTCCTTTCCCTTAGGGGGGCATCTGCCCTCTTATTCCTCTCTAATTCCCCTGCAACCAATGGATGAGTACGATCCATTTCAAAAAAAAAAAAAAAAAAAGCTCTCATTCTGAGGAGTGAGTTCTCCGCTCTCCAGAGCTCGTTGTTGGTAGAGCTAGCATTGCTCCCCTCACCTAGAGGGTCACCTATGAGCATGCCGCTCCCTTCTGAGCGTCTGAGTTTCCCTCTCATTCTGACGAATGAGTTCTCCGTGCTCCAGAGCTCTGTGATAGGTCGCTCTCCGTGTTGGTCGAGCTAGCATGGCTCCCCTCACCATAGAGGGTCACCTATGAGCATGCCGCTCCCTTCTGAGCATCTAAGTTTCCTCTCATCTGAGGAATGAGTTCTCCGCTCTCCAGAGCTCGCTGTTGGTAGAGCCAGCGTTGCTCCCCTTACCTAGAGGGTTATTTATGAGCATGCCGCTCCCTTCGGAGCGTTTGGGTTTCCTCTCACTAGGGATTGAGATAGTTCTTTGCTCTACAGCCATAAGAACATTAAACTAATATATATAATGAGATCGCACATCAAGTGTTTTGTGTTCTTTCTAAAATCCATGTTATGGTAAGTGCACACGATACACTTTGGGCACTTTTCTAAAATCCACCCAATGGTAAGTTAGCACATCTAATGTTCTGCTTTCTTTCTAAAAATCCCGTAGGGTAGGGTTACGCGTTACACCTTCGTGCCCTTATTTGAGCTGGTCAGGCCCCGGTTTGTACCTTGGGTCCCACTCCTGAGCGTTTGAGTTCCTTCTCATTCTGAAAATGAGTTCTCCGCTCTCCAGAGCTCGCTATTGGTAGAGCTAGTATTGCAAAAAAAAAAAAAAAAAAAAAAAAAAAAAAGTGCACACGCTAAACTCTGGGCACTTTCTAAAATCCACTTAGTGGTGAGATCGCACATCTAGTGTTTTGCGTTCTTTCTAAAATCCATGCTATGGTAAGTGCACACGCTAGACTTTGGGCACTTTTCTAACAATCCACCCAGTGGTAAGTTAGCACATCGAATGTTCTGCTTTCTTTCTAAAAATCCCGTAGGGTAGGGTTACGCGTTACACCTTCGTGCCCTTATTTGAGCTGGTCAGGCCCCGGTTTGTACCTTGGGTCCCACTCCTGAGCCTTTGAGTTCCTGCTCATTCTGAAATGAGTTCTCCGCGCTCCAGAGCTCGCTATTGGTACAGCTAGCATTGCTCCCCTCACATAGAGGGTCACCTATGAGCATGTTGCTCCTGTTTGAGCATCTGAAGTTTCTCCACTTCCAGAGTTCGGTGTAGATCGCTCGCCTTGTGGGTCGAGCTAGCATTGCTCCCCTTATCATAGAGGGTCATCTATGAGCATGCCGCTCCCTTCTGAGTATCTAGTTTTCTGAGCATAGAACGTAAATAAAACAATATATATAAGTGCACACGCTAAAGCACTGGGCACTTTCTAAAATCCACTTAGTGGTAAGATCGCACATCAAGTGTTCTGCGTTCTTTCTAAAATCCATATTATGGTAAGTGCACACGCTAGACTTTGGGCACTTTCTAAAAATCCACCCAGTGGTAAGTCCGCACATAGTATGTTCTGCGTTCTTTCTAAAATCCCATAGGGTAGGGTTACGCGCACAGCTTCATGCCCTCACTTGAGTTGGTCAAGCCCCGGTTTGTGCCTTGGGCCCCACTCCCTGTAACCCCATATTTTTGTTTAAAAAGGGTAATACTACCAAGGGGTCTGTTGAGACAGCTCCCTCAGCAAGCTCGTGCAGAGCAAGCAGTAGCCCCTGGTGACCGGCCAGGGCCTAGTGGCTACCACTAGGTACTTGGCCCTATCCCCTTAAAGGAATCTTTCTATAAAGACTGATTCCAAAACCTGTAAGCTCTACCTTGGGTCCGGTAATCCCGGCACCTAGCAGGTAAGTACTTCAGGTATGCAGCTACGGGTTTTTTGGCCAAAGGGGATAATGTCACTGACAGCATCAACCGTCCGCAGGGGCAACTCCCTGAGCCAAATGGTAGAGTTGACTAGTGCTCGCCTCCGAAAGAAAAGATTGCACTCCCCTCAGCATGGTGGCGTGGGTATAACGTTCCCCATAGCAACCCCTAGGGGACGCAGTTCGAAGTTCCCATGAAGGGGAACGTCTCAGGTTACGTATGTAACCATGGTTCCCCGAGTGGGGAACGAGACACTGCGTCCCCTAGGCTTTGGGCCATGCTTCGGACGCAAGCTTCAGACGAAGAAGCTGATGATGTATTCTCTCGGTGATCCTTTTATTATGGTCGCGCCGGTAGTGACGTCATGGGCTGTCGCCGGCCAACGGATGGTGTTTTTCCATATGTATCTTCAGACACGAGTCACGCTGAAGGCGTTCCCGATAGCAACCCCTAGGGGACGCAGTGTCTCG
Source organism: Schizopygopsis malacanthus (assembly GCA_027474115.1). Taxonomy (NCBI): domain Eukaryota; kingdom Metazoa; phylum Chordata; class Actinopteri; order Cypriniformes; family Cyprinidae; genus Schizopygopsis; species Schizopygopsis malacanthus. The sequence continues at coordinate 42,631,825 of CM049871.1, forward strand.
TTCCCCACTCGGGGAACCATGGTTACATACGTAACCTGAGACGTTTTATGTGTGAATAATGGGAATAAAAACCTTGCTGAAACAATATATATTTATATCCTATATAATGTGTTTATTTTTTATTTTATTTTTTTGCATAGAGGCCTATTTTAAATGTTTTCGTTTACTGAAACAGTTATTAAATCTGACCTACAGCAAATATTATTATTAATGTGCTTTAGTGCGTAATTAAGCAATAAATGTAAATTTTTTATGCAGAATTTTTATTTATACTTTTATATAGCCTATATTATGCACAAATTAAATTACTGGTTTTGCGGCTCAATCCTTTAAAAATAACCAGGAATCACTGTACTATCTTAGGCCTGGTGATTTTAGATTTTTAGTAGTTATTATAATCTTTAATAAATAAAACAATATATATTTTAATTTTTTATTAATAAAAAACTATTTTACTCATTAAAAGTGCTCACGTACCCATTGCACAGCATTACAGTGATTTAATATTCGATAGTTATGCAGGTCTATATGGCTACAATGATCGAGTGTTAATAACTGAATCTAAATTAATCCCGTACACAGATCAGAACACACACACACAATGAGAGTGTGACTACATAAATCATTGGATTTTTTATATCGGATGTCACGGACACGTATTTACTATAAGATAGGAGCCTTTGAAAACTAAGAGAATCAATATAGGCTTAAAAAAAAGAAATTTTTATGACCCTCATAAATCAAAGGTGCCCTACGATCTCTCTTCTCAGGTAAAAATGGCCATTTTGACCCCCTGTACAAAATAGTGGATTACTCCGTAAATATTCATCCATGACATTTAATATTTTGGCTTTCATCACTATACATGTTTATCTTTCTTTAGAAAAAAATATGAGCAAAATCAAAAATTTAAGTTAGGGTTAGGGTGAAATTCGGTTGAATTGACACGGATTGACCCTCGTGCATGTTACTGGTCTTTATTGTGAGGGATTTGTTCATGCAAATACTCTGGACCTCATAATCTTGAAACAAAATGTCATAATTTGCTCTTCCTGTGATATGAATCACTTCTCTCTGCTGACGTATGCAAATCCGTGCTGTAGTCACAATGTATTTCAATCCAAATGTACCTTTTCACAAAATTTATACCAGTTTTTCCTCCTCAGTAAGACACTTAATGTCACAATATGGAAGCAACATTCATATACAAATATCATATCATATCATCAGATATACAAGTGCCATATACTGATTAACAATTACACATAATATATAATGAAGTCTGTTTTCAGTACAGCGCGTGAGTGCGTGAGTGTGTGTGTGCGTGTGTGTACTAGGGCTGCACGATATATTGCATGCGATGCATCTGCGATATTGAGCGCGAATTGCGTAGCTTGTCAGTGAACTACGGCTCTGTGTATTAAATGCAGCTCCATTTTAAAACAGCTGAAGGAGATTTACGGCTAATCACAGAACCGTCTTTACTGATGAGATACGCATGACTATCGCATGCAGTATATCATGCAGCCCTAGTGTGTACTACTCACTGGTGAGTGAGTGAGTGAGTGAGTGAGTGTGTTCACTACTCACTGCTGTGTGTGAGAGTGTGTGAGTGTGAGTGTGTGAGTGTGAGTGCCATAATTGCCTTTAACCAATGGTTAAAGTGGATGTATCAATGTGCAGATGATGTCCTGATGGTCTCCAGAGAAGAGTGTGTAGTTAAGAACATGCTGGCCAGAACCGATGCTTTTCTGGAATGGTCAGGTCTGGAGATTAAGGACACAAAATGCGCTGTTCTGTATGAGAGGAGGAGTGGAGGGAACAGGTGGTACCGTTCAAAATCTGATAAAGGTCCAGTGTTTACAGTAGCAACAAAACCCATACAGGTATATTCTCTTCATGAAACATATGCTTCTCGTGGACATAAAATTAATATTGCAGGAGAATGGAAAGAGCAAGTAAACATTATCTTGTCAGAGTTTACATCTAAGCTGGACTTGATTGATAAATGTCCACTGCCACTGACTATGAATCTGGAGGCTATTAGACAGGTGGCACTGTCTAAAGTACATAACAAAAATAGAAATATAAATGAGAACTTCTCGTTCCAGTCCAGCAGGTGTCGCTATTAAGCTGTTCATCTGTTCATCAGAAAACCAGAAGAAGAGGAAAACGAAACCAAAACACAAAATCGTCCGTCGTGACAAACAACAGCAGTAAAGGACGGAACAAATAGTGCTTCAAATATTTATAAATTGTCTTCCTAGTGCTCAAGACTGCAGGTACATTTCAGTTTTTCTCGATTATTAGGGATAAAATATGGGTTTCACACTGTCTATGTAATGTTAAGCGTGATTTAAATGTGAAGTTACAGGCCTATTCTTATTCCGTAAGTTTATCACAGGCTACTAACATTACACAGAAGAACCTGTCAGAACATACTATTAAAACAAAGTTTTCTGGTAAGGAGTTTTAAAAATCAAACGTTTCTGACGGTTTTTTTCACCCGCATCGGTTTCATTTTAGGCTGAAAAATAATAAACTTAAATACAACAAGGAACAAACTATGTTCGTTTTAAGTGCATTATATCTATGTCCGGAACATATAAGTAGAGCCATGTGTCATTAGAGGATCTGAAATGATTCAGAACTGTTTATGTTAACGTTAATCCGTGAATCATCATACCGACCAGTAAACGCAGGAGGCGGCGCAGGGAACGTACGCAAGAGCGGGGCTTCAGGGCTGGCCTGCTAACAAGGCTAAAGAGATCACCCCATAATCCTGCCCTGCTCAGTATCTTCCTCACAAACGCTGTCACTCAGCAACAAAACAGATGAATTGGATTTGATTGCATCGACGCAAAATAGAACAATAAAAGACTGCTCGGTTATAATTATATCTTAGAGCTGACTGCACTCGGGGATTTGGGAGGAAGCTATCGCGCTAGCAGGCCGCACAGCGCACTGGGACAGAAACAGCATCTCCTGTAAGAGCAAAGGATGATTATTTACTCGAATGAGGATAAGTGGTGTACTGACGCCACCGTCACAGACAAACACTGCTCGCAGCACTTAGAGTATATAACGCTAAGATATATAACGCTCTTTTACTTGCTGCGGGAGTTCACTGTTGTTATTGTCAGGCATTCCACCAAGCGCCAACACCAAACAAGCGCTGGATGTTCTGCTGGCGGCTATCAACAATCTGCAGACTGCTTACCCTGATGGCATTTTTATAATAGCAGGGGACTTTAATCAAGCCAATCTAGAGACTGTTCTTCCTAAATTTAGGGTTGCAAAATAAGATTATATGCAAACTTCCGACAGAACATATTCATATTGTTATTTTATTATTTACAATTATTAATTATTATTAGTCTTTTTAATTCCAAAGCTTCGTTTGTCCTCTGAACACAATTTAAGATATTTTGGATGAAAACCGAGAGGCTTGTGACTGTCCCATTGACTGCCGGGTAAATTACACTGTCGCTGTGTAATACACTGTTCTCATATTTATATATTTAATCCTTAATTCTTGTATTATTAATATTTGATTCACTACTGTACATATTTGCTACATTTGCACTATACCTATTTTGTAAATTTGGTATATAACTGTCTACATTTGCACTGTTTACTTTCTGTGTGATTGTTTACATTTTGTATATGTGTGCTTTCAATGTGAGAGCGAAACATGTTTTTGTTGTACAGTTATAATAAAACACTATTCTCTTCTACATGGTAATATTTGGCTGTAACTCAGTTGGTTTTCTGAAGTGATTTAGTATGACTCGGCGTTCTTGTTTATGTTCTTGAATAAGTGTGATGTTGTTCATCTGCAGGTCACACTGAACAGCTGATTGTTTTCACAGCCAGTGCTGATCAGTTCATCTTCAGTATGTCCAAGGACTCTCCGTCTGAGATCAGTCTCTCACAGAAACACAGGTAACACTGAGTCTGCTTCACACAATCATATTAAACACTGCTGGAGCTTCAGATATTACCTGTGTACAACAAAACCTTAACAAACTCTCCGTCTGAGATCAGTCTCTCACAGAAACACAGGTAACACTGAGTCTGCTTCACACAATCATATTAAACACTGCTGGAGCTTCAGATATTACCTGTGTACAACAAAACCTTAACAAACTCTCCGTCTGAGATCAGTCTCTTACAGAAACACAGGTAACACTGAGTCTGTTTCACACAATAATATTAAACTTCTGTGTCATTAGTGTTGGATCAGGATCAGATGTGTCCAGTTCTGTGTCTGTGAAGAGTGACCGGTCAAAAGATGACGGACCAGTCTTCAGAGAGAAAACACCATCATCTGCCAAAAGGTATTTCATGGATTTCTGTTTCAGAAAATATATCAGTGAATGTTTATCATATAGTTAAGTATTTACCAACGTCTTCACATTGTATTTTTTGTTTGACATAAAACTATACTTTTATTCTCACAAAAAGGATTTGCAAAGAGCAATGCTTTAATAACTTAAAAGCACCACGCTAAGCATCAGCAGAAACGATTCAGTCACTAAGATTATTTGATGTGAATTATATTTTTTGTGATAGCTATTTAATTTTGTGCTTGTCAGCACAGTATGTACTATTATTCACTAGCCACTGTTTTATTTGCTTATAGGACAGAACATTTAATAAGAAACCTAGTTTTCATTTAAAGTTAAGTCTGTATCACAATGCAACAAATATTAAATTTAGTCATTTTGCAGACTATAATTATAATTGTGAAATACATAAAGCGATTAATCTTGAAGAGGCGAACAGAAAGAGCAAGTGCTCGTAACATAATTTTTTCACCCATTTCGGTTTCATTTTAGGCTGAAAAATAATAAACTTCAATACAACAAGGAAGACACCATGTTAGTTTTAAGTGCATTATATCTATGTCCTGAACATATAAGTAGAGCCATGTGTCATTAGAGGATCTGAAATGATTCAGAACGGTTTATGTTAACGTTAATCCGTGAATCATCATATTTACTGGTCGACGCTACAGAGCTCCACACTACACTATTACACAATTATACACTTATTAATCTAACACACATACATAGTTTACCTTTCAATTTGCACATAATTTACCTGTACATACAATTGTCAGTTTGTATAGTGTTATTTCTTATTTACTTGTTCTATTTTTATTCTTCTTTGTATTATCTGTGTTTATTGTTGTGTCGTTGTCATTCTGTTGCACTGTGGAAGCTTCTGTCACAAAAACAAATTCCTCGTATGTGTGAACACACCTGGAAATATACCTCATTCTGATCAATTAATACATATTAAAAAGGGTTAAATGTAGGATAATTGTTGTGCATATTCCACAGTCACAGTCAGTGTTTTTCCCTCATGTCTTCTGTGTCATTAGTGTTAGATCAGGATCAGATGTGTCCAGCTCTGTGTCTGTGAAGAGTGACCGGTCAAGAGAGAAACCACCAAACTTCAGAGAGAAAACACCATCATCTGCCAAAAGGTATTTCATGGATTTCAGTTTTAGAAAATATATCAGTGAATGTTTATCATGTAGTTAAATATTTACCAAGGTCTTCACATTGTATTTTTTGTTTGACATAAAACTATACTTTTATTCTCACAAAAAGGATTTACAAAGAGCAATGCTTTAATAACTTAAAAGCACCACGCTAAGCATCAGCAGAAACGATTCAGTCACTAAGATTATTTGATGTGAATTATATTTTTTGTGATAGCCATTTAATTGTGTGCTTGTCAGCACAGTATGTACTATTATTCACTAGCCACTGTTTTATTTGCTTATAGGACAGAAAATTTAATAAGAAACCTAGTTTTCATTTAAAGTTAAGTCTGTATCACAATGCAACAAATATTACATTTAGTCATTTTGCAGACTATAATTATAATTGTGAAATACATATTCATCTTGAAGAGGCGAACAGAAAGAGCAAGTGCTCGTAACACCAAGTCTCAGGCATTGTTCAAATAAGTACAAGCTAGTAAGGGAAGGAGAGAAAGAGAAAGATTAAGTTTAGGATGAAGTCAAGTAGTGTTGAAAGAGATGAGTTTTCAGTTGTTGCTTGAAGATTGACAGGGATCCAGCGATCTGGATGGGGGGGGGGGGGGGGGGCTTCATTCCAGCAGTCAGGAATAGTGAACGAGAATGTGCTGGAGAGTGATTTTGAACCTCTCTGTGATGGTACCTAGGCCTGGGCGATAAATCGATTTTATCGATTAACTCAAATGTGTAGCTTACGTCGAATTGTTTTCTCTTTAACATCCGCCGATGCTTCCCTCTGGGCTACCGTAGTTCTGAATGGAAGATTTTTTTATTTGTCACATACACAATTACACAGAGTATAACCAGCATTGAAATTTGTGCTCTGTTATATATGTAAGCATCAGTGTCTTGAACTGGATGCGAGCTGCAACTGGTAGCCAGTGCAAGGAGATAAAGAGAGGTGTGACATGGGCTCTTTTGGGCTCGTTGAAGACCAGTCGTGCCGCTGCATTCTGAAACATTTGTAGAGGTTTGATTGTGTTTGATGGAAGTCCTGCCAGAAGAGCATTGCAGTAGTCCAGTCTAGAAATGACAAGGGCCTGGACAAGAAGTTGTGCAGCATGCTCTGTCAGAAAGGGCCTGATCTTTCTGATGTTGTGAAGTGCAAACCTGCAAGATCGAGCAGTCTTTGCAATGTGCTCTTTGAAGGTCAGCTGGTCATCAAAGATTACACCAAGATTTCTGACCGAAGCTGATGGGGTAATTGTTGATGAACCTAACTGAATCGTGAAATCATGCTGTAGAGTTGGAGTGGCAGGGAAGACAAGAAGCTTAGTCTTTGCCAGGTTGAGCTGTAGGTGATATTTCTTCATCCATGTCGAGATGTTCTCCAGGCAGCCTGAGATCCGTGCAGCTACCGTTGGATCATCTGGTTGAAAAGAGAGATAGAGCTGTGTGTCATCAGCTTTTTACACTTTAAGATGACCTTAAGCAGCTAATGCTTTCTTTTTTTCTTTTTAAGAATGTGACCTCTAGTGACAAAAACGTACATATTGTCCCTGTAATTTTGAACAATTTCTTTGTCATCTGCAGATTGATTTTAAGTTGGGGAAAAATCGATTTAAATCATAAATCTGATTTTTTTGTGAAAAAATCAGGGATTTTTTTCTTAGGCCATATCGCCCAGCCCTAATGGTACCTAATGGAGGCGTAGCTGACTAGCAGATCTTAGACTTCTGGAGGGGTTGTAGATTCGTAATAGTGAGTGGAAGTAGGCGGGGCTTCTGGAGGGGATGTAGATTCGTAATAGTGAGTGGAAGTAGGCGGGGCTTCTGGAGGGGATGTAGATTTGTAATAGTGAGTGGATGTAGGCAGGGCTTCTGGAGGGCTTCTGGAGGGATGTAGATTTATGATAGTGAGTGGATGTAGGCGGGGCTTCTGGAGGGGATGTAGATTTGTAATAGTGAGTGGAAGTAGGCGGGGCTTCTGGAGGGGATGTAGATTCGTAATAGTGAGTGGATGTAGGCGGGGCTTCTGGAGGGGATGTAGATTTGTGATAGTGAGTGGATGTAGGCGGGGCTTCTGGAGGGGATGTAGATTTGTAATAGTGAGTGGAAGTAGGCGGGGCTTCTGGAGGGGATGTAGATTCGTAATAGTGAGTGGAAGTAGGCGAGCTTCTGGAGGGGATGTAGATTCGTGATAGTGAGTGGATGTAGGCGGGGCTTCTGGAGGGGATGTAGATTTGTAATAGTGAGTGGAAGTAGGCGGGGCTTCTGGAGGGGATGTAGATTCGTAATAGTGAGTGGATGTAGGCGGGGCTTCTGGAGGGGATGTAGATTCATAATAGTGAGTGGATGTAGGCGGGGCTTCTGGAGGGGATGTAGATTCGTAATAGTAAGTGGAAGTAGGCGGGGCTTCTGGAGGGGATGTAGATTCGTAATAGTGAGTAGAAGAAGGCGGGGCGGGGCTTCTGGAGGGGATGTAGATTCATGATAATGAGTGGAAGTAGGCGGGGCTTCTGGAGGGGATGTAGATTCGTGATAGTGAGTGGAACTAGGCGGGGCTTCTGGAGGGGATGTAGATTCGTGATAGTGAGTGGAAGTAGGCGGGGCTTCTGGAGGGGATGTAGATTCGTGATAGTGAGTGGAACTAGGCGGGGCTTCTGGAGGGGATGTAGATTCGTGATAGTGAGTGGAAGTAGGCGGGGCTTCTGGAGGGGATTTAGATTCATAATAGTGAGTTGAAGTAGGCGGGGCTTCTGGAGGAGGCGGGGCTTCTGGATGTAGATTCGTAATAGTGAGTGGAACTAGGCGGGGCTTCTGGAGGGGATGTAGATTCGTAATAGTGAGTGGAAGTAGGCGGGGCTTCTGGAGGGGATGTAGATTCGTAATAGTGAGTGGAACTAGGCGGGGCTTCTGGAGGGGATGTAGATTCGTAATAGTGAGTGGAAGTAGGCGGGGCTTCTGGAGTGGATGTAGATTCGTAATAGTGAGTGGAAGTAGGCGGGGCTTCTGGAGGGGACGTAGATTCGTAATAGTGAGTGGAAGTAGGAGGGTGCTGAGTCTGTGGTTGTTCTATATGTAAGCATCAGTGTCTTGAACTGGATGCGAGCTGCAACTGGTAGCCAGTGCAAGGAGATAAAGAGAGGTGTGAAATGGGCTCTTTTGGGCTCGTTGAAGACCAGTCGTGCCGCTGCATTCTGAAACATTTGTAGAGGTTTGATTGTGTTTGATGGAAGTCCTGCCAGAAGAGCATTGCAGTAGTCCAGCCTAGAAATGACAAGGGCCTGGACAAGAAGTTGTGCAGCATGCTCTGTCAGAAAGGGCCTGATCTTTCTGATGTTGTGAAGTGCAAACCTGCAAGATCGAGCAGTCTTTGCAATGTGCTCTTTGAAGGTCAGCTGGTCATCAAAGATTACACCAAGATTTCTGACCGAAGCTGATGGGGTAATTGTTGATGAACCTAACTGAATCGTGAAATCATGCTGTAGAGTTGGAGTGGCAGGGAAGACAAGAAGCTTAGTCTTTGCCAGGTTGAGCTGTAGGTTTGCCAGGTTTTTTTGCACTTTCCATTGAGCGGACCTGTCCTGAATAACATTTCACTGCTTATTATACCCTGTATGATTGTGTATGTGACAAATAATAAAGAACCTTGAACCTTGAACCTTGAGGTGATATTTCTTCATCCATGTCGAGATGTTCTCCAGGCAGCCTGAGATCCGTGCAGCTACCGTTGGATCATCTGGTTGAAAAGAGAGATAGAGCTGTGTGTCATCAGCTTTTTACACTTTAAGATGACCTTAAGCAGCTAATGCTTTCTTTTTCTCTTTTTAAAAAATATATTTCATTATTATTACAAGAAATAGCTTCAATATTGTTGTATAGAAATGCAGTATTTTATTTTATTTCTAACAGAATTCAATGTGAGGCATTAGATTCAGGCATCCAGCACAAAAAGAGTTTCAGAAACAATCTTGAGCAGATCTTCAAGGTAATAAAAGCACTGTCATAAATAATTAACATTCATATAATGGAAAACAAGTACATTGAAAAAAAGCTTGTTATAAATGTAATCGAAATAGAATAGAATTATATTTTCTAATTTCTCTTGACCAATGAATCTTCCTTTTAAGAGAACAATATATAATCTAAAAAATAAGTATTTTCTTTTCTTTATGGATTAATACACTTTCAAATTAAAATTTCCTGATAATTTACTCACCCCAATGTCATCCAAGATGTTTGTGTATTTCTTTCTTCAGTCGAAAATAAATTAAGGTTTTTGATGAAAACTTTCCAGGATTTATATCCATATAATTAGTTTCAATGGACTCCAAACGGTTGAAGGTCAAAATTACAGTTTCAGTGCAGCTTCAAAGGGCTATAAACGATACCAGACGTTGAATAAGGGTATTTTCTAGCCAAACTATTGGTCATTTAAAAAATAAAATAAATTGATATTTACATTTACATTTAGTCATTTAGCAGACGCTTTTATCCAAAGCGACTTACAATTGGGGAGTACATAAAGCGATTAATCTTAAAGAGGCAAACATACAGAGGAAGTTCCAATAACACTAAGTCTCAGGCATTGTTAAAATAAGTACAAGCTAGCAAGGGAAGGAGAGAAAGATAAAGAGAAAGATGAAGATTTTGAAAAAGTGAAATAAAATTTTTTTATTTCTTTTTTATGTAGTCAAGTAGAGTTGAAAGAGATGAGTTTTCAGTTGTTGCTTGAAAATTGACAGGGATCCAGCATCCCGGATGGGGATGGGGAGATCATTCCACCGGCCAGGAACGGTGAAAGAGAATGTTCTGGAGAGTGATTTTGAGCCTCTCTGTGATGGTATCACGAGGCGTCGCTCACTAGCAGATCTCAGACTTCTGGAGGGGATGTAAATTCGTAATAGTGAGTGGAAGTAGGTGGGTGCTGAGCCTGTGGTTGTTCTATATGCAAGCATCAGTTTCTTGAACTGGATGCGAACTGCAACTGGTAGCCAGTGCAAGGAGACAAAGAGAGGAGTAACATGGGCTCTTTTGGGCTCGTTGAAGACCAGTCGTGCCGCTGCATTCTGAATCATTTGTAGAGGCTTGATTGTGTTTGATGGAAGTCCAGCTAGAAGAGCATTGCAGTAGTCCAGTCTAGAAATGACAAGGGCCTGGACAAGAAGTTGTGCAGCATGCTCTGTCAGAAAGGGCCTGATCTTTCTGATGTTGTGTAGTGCAAACCTGCAAGATCGAGCAGTCTTTGCAATGTGCTCTTTGAAGGTCAGCTGGTCATCGAAGATTACAGCAAGATTTCTGACCGAAGCTGATGGGGTAATTGTTGATGAGCCTAACTGAATCGTGAAATCATGCTGTAGAGTTGGAGTTGCAGGGAAGACAAGAAGCTCAGTCTTTGCCAGGTTGAGCTGTAGATGGTTTTCTTTCATCCAAGCCGAGATGTCCGCCAGGCAGCCTGAGATCCGTGCAGCTACCGTTGGATCATCTGGTCGAAATGAGAGATAGAGCTGTGTGTCATCAGCATAGAAATGGTAGGAGAAGCCATGTGCCTGTATGATGGGAGCCAGTGATGTAGTGTATGTGGAGAAGAGGAGGGGTCCAAGAACCGATCCCTGGGGAACCCCAGTGACCAATTTATGTGCTTTGGATACCTCCCCTCCCCAGGCCACCCTGAAAGACCGACCAGTGAGATAGGATTCAAACCAGCGAAGTGGAATCCCAGTGATGCCCAGTGATGAGAGTGTGGACAGGAGGATCTGATGATTGACAGTGTCAAAAGCGGCAGAGAGATCCAGCAGAATGAGGACTGATGATTTGGAATTGGCTTTTGCAATTCGCAGGTCTTCAGTGACCGAGAGTAGCGCAGTCTCAGTTGAATGGCCACTCCTGAAACCTGACTGTTTATTGTCCAGTTTGTTGTTCTGTGAAAGAAACAATGAGACCTGGTTAAAGACAACTCGTTCGAGTGTTTTGGCAATGAATGGAAGGAGAGAGACAGGTCTGTAGTTTTCTAAAAGAGAAGTGTTTAATGTAGGTTTTTTGAGCAGTGGGGTTACCCGAGCCTGCTTGAATGCAGTGGGGAAGATGCCTGTGAGGAGAGATATGTTGATAATGTGTGTGAGTGCTGGTAGGAGTGTGGGAGAGATTGCTTGGAGAAGGTGTGAGGGGATAGGGTCTAGAGGACATGTTGTAGGATGGCTGGAGAGGAGAAGTTTGGATACTTCCGCCTCAGTGAGGGGACAGAAGGAGAAGATGGGAGTTTGAGCAGTGGATCTAGTTGGTTTGGGGTCCTGTGTGAGTGGAGGTGAAAACTGACTGCTGATTGTTTTAGTTTTGTTTGTAAAAAAAAGTTGCAAAGTTATCAGCTGTTATAGACGTGGTGGGAGGTGGTGAAGGGGGACAGAGGAGATAATTAAATGTTCTGAAGAGATTACGCATATCTGGAGCATTGTTGATCTTGTTATGGAAATGTGACGATTTGGCAGTGTGGACTTCAGCGGAGAAAGATGAAAGAAACGATTGATACATACTCAGGTCCGACGGCTCGTTTGATTTTCGCCATTTTCTCTCTGCCGCTCGGAGTCTGGTCCGATGTTCACGAAGAACATCAGATAACCAGGGGTTAGAAGGGGCAGTCCGTGCTGGCCTGGAGGAGAGAGGACAAATGTCATCTAGACAAGTGGTTAAAGTAGAGCATAAAGTATCAGTAGCAGCATTGACATCCAGAGATGAGAAATGGGTAGGTGAGGGAAGAGAGGAGGATACTACAGAGGAAAGATGTGAGGGAGAAAGGGAGCGTAGCTTTCGTCTAAAAGTAACCGGTAAGGGGGTTGGTGGCACCCTGGTAGCAAAGTGTAATGTGAATTTAATGAAGAAATGGTCAGAGATATGTAGTGGTTGTACCAGAATGTTATCTGCAGTACAATCGCGAGTGTAAATTAAATCAAGTTGGTTGCCTGATTTGTGAGTGCTAGTAGTGGTAAGGCGTTTGAGATCAAATGAAGCTAGGAGCGAATGAAAGTCTGTAGCATAAGGCTTTTCTAGATGAATGTTGAAATCGCCAAAAACTAAGATTGGGGTTCCATCCTCCATGAAAGAGGACAGCAACCCATCCAGCTCCTCTAGGAAGGGGGCTAGAATTTGGCCAGGGGGACGGTAGATTACCACAATCTGGAGTTTTATAGGAGCCATTACAGTAATCGCGTGAGATTCAAATGAGTTGTAATTGCATAGGGGCGAGTGGGTTGAGTATTTCCAATTATTTGAAATGAGCAGACCAGTGCCCCCACCCCGGCCAACCTGACGTGGGGTGTGAGAGAAAGAGAAGTTGTTAGAGAGGGCAGCTGGAGTTGCTGAATCTTCTGGACGAATCCAGGTCTCAGTCAGACCCAAGATGCTGAGAGTGGATTGTAAAGAAAAAGAGGAAATGAAGTCTGCTTTGTTGACAGCTGACTGACAATTCCAGAGAGCCATAGAGAAAGAAAGAGGTGTAGTAGAAGATGTAGAGATGGGGTGCAGGTTAGCAAGATTACGTTGCCGTCTGTGTGTGATGTTAGAGCGTGGTCGAGAGACAACCGGAATGGTTTTAAAACACATAATAGAGGTGGAAGTATAGAGGATAGCAAATGAGAGTGTGTGAGGGAAGGGGAAAAAAAAATTATACCTAAATGCGTTGCCGGTGTCGTTGCTCGGGTAAAGTCGCGCAGGAAAAAGTCGCTTGTCTTTACACTCGTCTGTCTTCACACGAGGATGCTGAATGCTTCCGCAGACGCTTCCGCGTCAGCCGTGGACATCAAATAAGTACACAGTATAATGCTTTATAAACACACAAATGCTCACCTGTTCTGCGATGCGTGTCCCAGACTTCACGTAATAACGTTTAAAAGGTCGTGCTTGACGTAGGTGGAGGTACTGGAGTCAGTGTTTACAAGTTGAACGTGCAAATACTAAGTCAAACACGGTCTACTAAAAAGGAGTTACAACGAGTTTACAAGGTAAAACAACGATGTCGGACGATTTTGAACTTGGAGAAAATGAGATGGATCCTAAGTCAAGCGTGACCTTTTCAGCGTCATTAAGTATTATGTGAAGACTGGGTTGCACATCACAGAACAGGCGAGCATTTGTGTGTTTATAAAGCATATACATTTATTTTAATTTTTTAAATGACCGATAGTTTGGCTAGACAAGAGACCCTTATTCATCGTCTGGTATCGTTTATAGCCCTTTGAAGCTGCACTGAAACTGTAATTTTGACCTTCAACCATTTGGAATCCATTGAAACTAACTATATGGTTACAAATCCTGGAATGTTTTCATCAAAAACCTTAATTTATTTTTGACTGAAGAAAGAAATACACAAACATATTGGATGACATGGGGGTGAGTAAATTATCAAGACATTTTAATTTGAAAGTGAACTCATCCTTTAAAATAACAGCTAATCAAAACTTTTGTTTCTCTTTTTACTGGATTTTTTTCTAAATGTGATTGAATAAATGGTTTTGACCAAACATGGATGTAAGGTACATTTTGTGGTTCTTTTTCTTGCTTTCCTTGTAGGATCTTGAGAGCAAAGTGATAACTTTTTTGAAGAATGAGCTGGAAAAGTTTAAGAAAATATTGCAAAAAGAGAACATGCAATACTTTGTGAATGACTTTAATAAGAATAGAAGCGATATCAAAGAAGCAGCTCTTGATCTCTCACTCTGCTTCCTGAGAGAGATGAAGCAAGATGAAGCTGCTGATACTCTAGAAGGTAAGAGACCACCGTCTGTCAGATTGTCATTTATAGATGTCAAAGAGAATATTAACATTAAAAACATTTGTATTGTTGTCTTTTCTGTGTTTAGAGCTGTTCTTCATTCATCAGCTGAAATGTAGCTTAAAGAAGAAGTATCAATGTGTGTTTGAAGGAATCACAAAGCAAGGTGACTCCACACTTCTGAAGAACATCTACACCGATCTCTATATCACTCAGGGCTGTAGTGAACAGGTCAATACTGAACATGAGGTCAGACAGATTGAAGTTACTTCCAGACGTCATGAATCACAAGAAATACAGGTTAAATGCACAAATTTGTTTGAAGCACCTGAACAATACAAGCAGATCAGAACTGTGCTGACAAAAGGAGTTGCTGGCATCGGAAAATCAGTCTCTGTGCAAAAGTTTGTTCAGGATTGGGCCGAAGGAAAAGAAAATCAGGATATCAGCTTCATATTTCCTTTTCCATTCAGAGAAATGAACTTAAAGGAGACAGAAAACCAAAGTTTGATGGACCTTATAACACAGTTTTTCCCAGAGACAAGAGGACTGAACCTTACAAGAAGGAATAATTTCAAAGTCTTGTTCATTCTTGATGGATTGGATGAATGTCGTCTTCCTCTAGACTTTGCTGGTAATGACACGTGTTCTGATGTATCGTCACCGGCGTCTCTGGATGTTCTCCTGACGAACCTCATCAAGGGAAATCTGTTTCGTTCTGCTCTCATCTGGATCACCTCCAGACCAGCCGCTGCCAGTAAGATTCCTCCCGACTCTATCGACCGGCTGACAGAGATACGAGGATTCAGTGATGCACAAAAGGAGGAGTACTTCAGAAAAAGATTCACAGATGCTGATCTAGCCAGAGAAATCATTGATCATGTTAAACAATCAAAGAGTCTCTTTATCATGTGCCACATCCCAGTCTTCTGCTGGATTTCAGCCACTGTTCTCCAGAACATTTTAGAGGAGAAACAAAATAATGTTGTGATAAACAATCAGGCTGATGACGCCTCCAAAACACTTCAGGAATCAAACACTGAAGACACTCCCAAGACTCTGACACAAATGTACACACACTTTCTCCGCTTTCAGATCCAGCAGAGCAGACAGAAGTATGATGGAGAACACAGACCAGATGTTTCCTGGGATAAAGATGCCATCCTTTCACTGGGGCAACTGGCCTTTCAACAGCTGCAAATAAACAATGTGATCTTCTATGACACAGACCTGGAAGCCTGTGGTATTGATGTCTATAAGGCATCAGTGTATTCAGGCATGTGTACCCAGATCTTTAAGGAGGAAACTGGGATCAATGTTGGTACCATGTACTGCTTTGTTCACTTGAGCATTCAAGAGTTTATTGCAGCCCTTTATGCACATCTGTGTCTAGACATCAACAAGAAAAGTGTGTTTGTTCAAGACTCAACAGAACAGAAAAACAAACTTGAAACCATGATTGATTTTCTCAAGACTGCAGTGGACAAGGCACTTGAGAGTAACAATGGACACCTGGACCTTTTCCTTCGATTCCTCCTCGGTTTGTCTCTCCAGTCCAATCGTCGACTCTTAAGAGGTCTGTTGACACAGCGAGACCGCAATGACCAGAGCATTGAGGAAATAGTTCAGTACATCAAGCAGAAATTAGAAGCTGATCTGTCTCCAGAGAGATCCATCAATCTGTTCTACTGTCTGAATGAACTGAACGATCAAATGCTGGTGAAAGAGATTCAAACCCACCTCAGCAAAGGAAGTCTCTCATCTGCTGACCTTTCACCTGCCCAGTGGTCTGCTTTGACCTTTGTGTTGTTGACATCAGAGGAGGAGCTGGAGGAGTTTGAGCTTCAGAAATTCAAGAAATCAGACGAGTGTCTCATTAGACTATCAGCAGTCATCAAAACCTCCAAAAGAGCTCTGTAAGTCAAAGTAAACAAAATGTTTCACTGTCCCTGTGTTGGCCCTTGCCACAGTTTGCTAATATTATCAACTGTCCAAACGTTTGGAGTGAATATCAACTGGTAAACTGATACCTAACCCAATATTATCTCAGTAACTTGCTAGCCTATTATTTAGGACTGTCGTAATTCATAGATTTTATTTGATTTTAAAAATCATCGACTTAATTTTGCTTGCGTCAACTAAACGGCAAAATACTCCGTTCTCATTAGCTCCACAGAAACTTATAATTTACATGTGTGGAGCATCTTAAACTCCATCTCTTCATGTTGTTGTGAGTTTGGGTTTATTATAACGTTCATCTAGGAACACAACATGCGCCATTTCATCAGATTTATATGGTAAATCATAAATCTACACAAAAACAGGAGAATGCATCGCGGTTTCAGAATAAAAGCTCAAACCCTCACTCTGAGTTTACACATTTTGATGTCCACTTTTTCATTTAATTACAGTGACTTTAGCATTTCTATATTGCCAATATTAAAGATTAAGTGGACAATTGAATTAAATGGTGCTTGGTCAATATTAAACAGGGATTAGATCATGCAGTAATGTATAAAAACAACCACCGTTGGTACCCCCTGCAGGCCTTTGTTGTAATGCAGGGCTTAAAGCTCTCCGGCACTGTGCCGGATCTCGGGCGTGTGGCGTTCGGCTGTGTGAAATAAAAAAGATAGTCCTACATTTTAAAAAATGGTTGATATCAATGTTCAAATTCACGGCTTTCACTCTCAACCAAACTAACATTAATAGCCAATCAGAAGTTGTTGCTCTTATAAACACGAGACGCGAAATAGTATCCAGAGCCGCAGCTCTGATGAATGGAGAAGAAGCCTGTGTCACAATCGAAACAAGCTGAAAAAGCTGCAAGGCGCAATTGTCAAAGATATCACGCTAGCGCATATTTATATAGAAAAGCTATTTAAGAAGGAGCAGAGCTTTGTAAAAAGCTCATAGTTATCACATCATCTCCATAAAAATGATTGTCAGAATGATTTTTGAAAAGGTACTGTTCACACATGATCTCTTAATGGTAATTTACCAGTAAAGACTGTTTAAATAAACTTTAAAAATGTTCAATTTGCCACAGCCATTGCATTCTTTGCATGTGCTGCACTTTATTTGTACCATTTTGTTGTATTAGTTTATTAATTCGAATTTGAAAGATAATAATGATGTTGTTTGATAAGTGAGATCTCTGATTTGAGTCCTTGAAAACCAAAAAGTAGCTCTTGGAAATTATTTTAAAGTCCTGGAATTTAATTTAGCAGTATCTGTACGAACCCTTTTAAGTTTCCAGGTCTTGGAGCATTTTATTGTTTTTGTTGTTATTAATTGAACAGAACTCTAGTTTTCTGTAGCAAACTGTCTTTGTATATTTCCTATGTTATATTCATTCCCTAGTATTTAATTTACCATTATTTATTTTAACAAAACTATTTCAGTAGTCTGAGCCTTAGTTAGTTTCATGGAAAATCATTCAAATAATGTTTTTTTTTTGTTTTTGTTAAATAGTTTAGTTAATAGCACATTAATAAATGTGTGTATGTTGCACTCTATGTTGCACTTTACTTTTGCTTTAAAAAAGGATTTCATGGAATATGTTTAATAAAATATTCTTAAGTAAAATTGTTGATTTTTGTGGGAAATTAATCATTTAGATTTAGATTTAGATCGAAATAAAAATAGTTGTTAGTGGCAGCCCTACTATTGTTTTAATGCACTATAAACCAGGGGTCTAATGCAGGTCATGCAGTCTACAAAATGTTTCATTTAGATTTGATTGTTGTCAAAATACCAGTTCTTTGCTATCAAGTTGAAACTAAGAATTAAAACATTTAACCAATTCATCCTTTCTGCATTAGCAGTAGTACCAAGTACTGGGTCAATGTTATACCTGCTCATAGGTGACTGCTTTCAAATGCTCACATGCATATTCTGTGTGAGCACTCTGTAAAAAGCATCAAAGGTTTCTATTTACATTGTTTTTAGAGCATTGAGCATTCTTGCCAATGTTGAGTACTTAAATGAAATTACAATGATTTTGTCAGAATTGACTAGGTACCGCTTCTCAAGATTATGGCACTTTGCACTTTAAAATGTATAATTGACTGTCATTAAAGCTATAGGTAGCTATATTTTAGCTTAAGGCTTAAAATAGATGTAATATTTGCAAATGCATTAAATGTAATTATTCTGTAATCGTATTTCTCTTGTAGACTAAATGACTGTGGCTTGACAGACAAAAGCTGTTCAGCTCTGGCTACAGTTCTTGGATCAGATACCAATCTGAAAGAGCTGAACATGAGCAATAATAATCTGCAGGATTCAGGAGTGAAGCTGCTCTGCGTTGGACTGAAGAATATAAAGTGTCATTTGGAGATACTGAGGTAAGTTGTGTGACGATAGACAAACATTAAATTTAACTCAGATAAAAACATAAGCTGAAGTCCAGACTTGTATAATGAACAAGTCAAGTCATAAAGTTGTTCAAATGAAGTTCTTAGCCATGCATATTAAGTTTTGATAAGTAATTTCGGTAAGTAATTAAAAAAAATCTTAATGGAACAATGGATGAAAAATGAATGAAAAATTAACAGTGAATAAAAAATAATTAATAAAAAGAATCTTTCATTAATATCTTAATGTTTTTTGGCATAATTATTTTTTTGTAATTTTGACCCATAGCCTACCATGTATTATTGACTATTGCTACAAATACACTCCAGCGACTTAAGTCTGGTTTTGTGCTCCAGGGTCACATTTATGCATTTAGCAGACACTTTTATCCAAAGCAACATTTTGTTCAGTATGTTTCAGAATTATGTATTTTCCTGTGGAAATTAATACTCTCACTTCTCAATAGTAAGACCATTTCTTGCCTTAGTAAGAGTCCCTTTCGTAAATGACCCTTTCTGGTAATAGAATAAGTGATTAATCATCTGAATGTTGTATTTTCATTAGGCTCTCAGACTGCAGTGTCACTGAAGAAGGTTATAAAGCTCTGTCTTCAGCTCTGAGATCAAACCCTTCACACCTGATAGAGCTGGATCTCACTGGAAATGATCCTGGACAATCAGGAGTGAAGCAGCTCCATGATTTACTACAGGATCCAGACCATCAGCTGAAGACACTGAGGTGAGACATGTTCAAATATCACTATATAAATACATGATGTGCAGGTTAATATATTTCAGTAATAATCTGGACAGTTTGTTGGTTCAGAATGATCTGATCAGATGCTGCTGGTTCTGTTGTGCTGATGATGACTGTCAACAGTTTAGTTGTGCTGCTGTTCTGGAGTATGATATATCTTCATAATTAACATGCACAGTTTTGTTTTTATGGACACTTCTGGTTTGAATGTTTCTGAACACACTGTAGATTAATCTCCATCAAGCTCAGATTGACACAGTTTCTCTACAGCAGGTCTGTGAGTCTCCAGATGATCACACACATTCAGTTTCTCCAGCAGTTTTCTCTGTGCTGACGTTTCTTCTGCTCAAAGCCAGAGACATCTTCATTCTTTAATTTCACTCTCTGTATTCATAATGAAAACCATGATCTAGTGAGCTTTTGCTCTTCTGTGCTGTGGGATGCATTTGTTCTTCTGAGTGTTGCTCTAGTATCTTTCAAAGAATTGATTATTAGACTCTGTTTTCAAGTATTGTGTATTTATTTCTGTATTTGAATGAGCTTGTTTTCAGAATAATAAAGTGTTTTTAACTGAATTGAATCGTGCTTCTTCTTGTCTTCTGCAGGTTATTGGGTCCTGCTGCAGATGAAGGCTGTCAGTATGTGAGAGGAATTGTGGGTAAAAACCCGTTACTCCTGAGAGAGCTGGATCTGAGTAAACGTGATCTCGGAGACACACGAGTGAATCAGATCGCTGCTTTACTGCAGGATAAACACTGTCAGCTCAACACACTGAAGTGAGTATTGATCATTTATTTACAATGTTTCATTACTTCTGATAGTAATGTTACTGTAGCTGATAATAATATCTCCTTGTTTGAGTCAGAGCATCACAAAGAGCCGCTATGATGTGAAATATTAATTAAACAGCCAATTACAGAGTGACATCAAGCTTTAAACAGTTCAGTCAGTTTGATCATGAGTCAATAATTATTTACAGTTACTGTAGAGAGAGAAAAATGATTTTCTTCTAGAGTTTAGAAAACTCATTCAAACAAGTGATAGATTGTAAAAACAGCAGCGCTATAAACACACAGATGTCTTTCCTAACATTAACAGCTCAGTTCTGTGTGAATTAAAGATAAATGTGCATATGTTGATCTGTTTGAATACTGTATATGTCTGCTGACTGTGATCATGTTTACTGATTACTGGCAAACATAACTATTCATAACTAGGGATGGGTACCGAAACCCGGTATTTAATCGGTCTCGGGGCTAAATTATGAAAGAACGGAGTATCGATAAGCTCTGACGTTAACGGTTCTGCTATCAGTACTGGCGAAATGAACAAAACACACATAGATTTATTATTGCTATATATACGCATTATCTTGCTAATTCTATCTCACCGGAGTCGCCTGCTGTTTTTATGTGCAATAATATTCAAACATTTCTCTATGATGCATTTTCATGCTGCTCACGTGGAAGAATTTCAGCACGCGCAACATGAAAGCCCTGTTTATAATTGAAGAGAGAAAGCTCCGGTTACTATCGTAACCTCTGTTCCCTGAGAGCGGGAACGAGACATCACAGAGAATTTTTCCGTTATGGGAACTCCTTCCCTCCAACCTTTCCTGAAGACATATTGGCTCACGCCAGTCCAAATGACTGGCCAATTGTCGCGAAGCATGCAAATACGAGCTCGAGAGGCAGTATAAATGCGCCGCCCGCGTCAATTACGTCAGAATCTGATGATCTGTGATACGAGCTGTGATCACGGCGATGATGTCTCGTTCCTGCCCTCAGGGAACCGAGGTTACGATAGTAACCGGAGCGTTCCCTTTCGAGCTTTCACGAGACATCACAGAGAATTTCTCCGTTATGGGAACGCTATTCAATCCCGCCGTGAGAGACGGCTACGGGCAGCCTGTACCAGTTACACAGCGAGGTAGAATTCCCACCAATAACGGTGCCCGTAGTGTGGCGGGCTCACAGCTGATAGGTGGAGATAAGCCAATGTTATACTACACCTCAGTTATACTAATTTTGCATATCTGGCAAGTGACTACATGGGCTGCGTGAGAGCAGGGCAGAACACATTTAGCAATAACAGTATTATCGGAGCTACACATAGTTAACTGTCTTGAGCAGCATACGATAACATGACCATGTACGCGGCACTGAACTCAGGGCCGACAATATTTACAACGTCATAGAGGGCTGCGTAATGTACTGTACAAGCAGCACCTCCCACAAAAAAAGGTAGCAACATGAATCAGTTACTCACCTACAGCACTTGGGAGGCTAAGGACTGAACGTCCAGCTTGTAAAACCTGGCGAAGGTATTCTGCAAAGACCAGCCGGCTGCCAAGCAAATATCCTGAATACACATACCTCTTGACCACGCTCAGATGGAGCGATAGCCCTCGTTGAACAGCCCCTAATGTGCAGAGGGCCTTTTCCAAACCTTGGCTTGTATATGCCTCCGATAGCGTCCACAACCCAATGTGACAGACTTTGTTTCGTCACGGCTCGGCCTTTCGTACAAACACCATAGCACACGAAAGCTGGATCGATTGCCGAAATTGGCTGAACGGTCAATGTAAATCCTCAAAGCCGTGACGGGGCAAACTGCAGTCTGGGCGTCCGCACTCTGTGATGGTGATGATATAGTAGCAAGGGCTGACAGCGAAACCATCTGTGTCCTGGAGCAATTTTGGCCGGAGAGTGACACTGCAGTCCCTGGGTCCGAATCGAATGCAGTCGCTGTCCACAGAAAAAGCGTGTAAGTCCTCTATGCGCTTAGCCGAAGCGAGGGCCAGAAGGACTGTAGTTTTAAGGGATAGCTCCTTTAAACCTACGGATGCTAAAGGCTCAAATGGTGGCTGTGAGAGAGCTCTTAACACCACTTCCTGTTCCCAGGGCGGAAACGAAGGCGGACGTGGGGAATGTAGTCTTTTTTTTGCCCCCTTAAGAAAACTCACCACCAAGGTGTTTTTACCGAATGATTGCCCGCATAACAGATATGTTATGGTCTGACTTGGGGCGAGAATGCTCTTCTGCATGTTGACACATATCCCTAGGGACTCCAAGTGAATAAGCAGCGAGTCTATGTGGCTGATAAGCGTATCCAGGGACTGAGCTAAAATCAGCCAATCGTCCAGATAGTTGAGGATGCACCTTCCACTCGATCTGAGTGGAAAAGTGCTGCATCGATGCAC
Source organism: Schizopygopsis malacanthus (assembly GCA_027474115.1). Classification (NCBI taxonomy): domain Eukaryota; kingdom Metazoa; phylum Chordata; class Actinopteri; order Cypriniformes; family Cyprinidae; genus Schizopygopsis; species Schizopygopsis malacanthus. The sequence continues at coordinate 42,654,402 of CM049871.1, forward strand.
TTTGAAAAGTGTGTGGGGCCAAAGCCAGCCTGAACGGGAGAACAGAGTATTGGCACGCTGTGCTTTTCCTTGACAGCATACCTCAGAAAACCATCTGTGATGCGGTGCTATCTGAATGTGAAAGTACGCGTCCTTTAAATCCATGGACGCAAACCAGTCCCCGGGGCGAATTTGCGCCAGGATCTGCTTTAGCATTAACATCCTGAACGGAGGCTTGCCAAGCGCTCTGTTGATGGGTCTGAGATCTAGAATCGGGCGGAGTCCACCATCTCTCTTAGGCACCCCAAATAGCGGCTGGACTAAACAGCAGTCCCGCCTGCTCGCTGAGATTTGTTCTATCGCTCCTTCTCCGAGCAATTTGCATAGCTCTTGTTTTAGGATAAGGGCATTTCGAGTCAGTGTTAGAGACTACGCCACGCCATTGAAACAGGGTGGTCTGCATCTGAACTGAAGGGTGTAACATTACCCTCGCTCTTATGCAGAGCAACCAGCGTGAGATTCTTGGAATAGTTTCTCACGCGCTCAGGTTTTTTGACTGAGTGAGAAAGAAGAGCTCCTTGTGCAAAAGTATGTATTTAATGAACATACGCTATCACACACATTTAAAAAAAATTTGAGACAGCTTGAGGGCTCGCCCACTGGTCGTGGTGCGTCTTTCCGGGTCTCTTTACACTTGTCCAAGAAGACCTCGATCCCGCGGTCTGCTATATTATAACCGTGCGGGTGGCGGCTGTAACTACAGGCTGACTGTGTAGTATATCAAGGACCGAATCAGACAAATCAAGATTCGATCGAAGCATGGTTGAAACATGAGGAGCCGAATTCCACAAGACAACAGCAGGAAGTCATAAATCAGACCCTAGCTCCAGCCCGTCTGAATACAGCCTGCAACAGGACAAAGAATCTGGCTGAAAAGACCTGAGAATCATCTTAAAATACTTTAATTCTCATGGTTAATGAAACTAATCATTTCTATGCATAACTGCATATTATGTATGTGACCCACAAATTTGAATATCCTTGTTTTAATCATTGTGTTTGTCGTGCTTTTAATTAGTATTGAATAGCTTAAGCCTTAAGGGTTAATGTCATGTTTGGTATGTATGAGTGTCATAAGTCTAGCTTTAATCATTTCTTTTGATTGATTTCCTGTCAAATGCATCATATTCTGGTTATAGAAATCACATTCAAAAGGATACTTTGCAAGAGAATGTAAAATTCGGGCAATGTGACTGAACATGACATGTTGATTTATTGATTGGATGAAGAAACAAAGCGGCACCCAGAGCCAGCATGGGATCTAATTGGTCAAGACAACCATTGGGGGTGTCTAAGAGCCGAGTTTAAACACCCAGGACACACTTCTCCATTTCCTCTTGAATTCTTCACTTCTTTTGAATTCCTCTCTCTGCTGAAAATGCTCTCTCTCTCCCTTGAACGCCCTCTCTCTCTGGAAAAATGAACTCTATCTTCAGCCATGTGCTCTGGACCGCAAGCCAGCTTGCGACCATGATGAGAAGAAAAAAACACCTAGTCTCTTTACATCCTTTTATTCTTTTACTTTAGTTTATTTTCTTTCCGTTGAGTTCGTGTGCTAGGTTGCTTTTGCCAAGGACAACTAGCCCAAGGGCTCTGCAAGGCCAGCCAAGAACCAACGCCCACTTCAACGACTCCTGATCTCTAAGCCAATCAGCGACTTCGGAGAAACCCTTTCCTGCAAAACGGACAAAAGGGAATCCTTAAACACAAAAGCTGCAAGTACAAACTCCAGATTCTTGCTGAGCTGGTGTCAATTTAATATAGATTTTAGCCTCATTGAAAAAGTCAATGCGAGTGTTAAATAAGTGATTGATGGTTTTTTCAGGTTTATGCAATTGCACATATTGCTGTAAACGTGGGATATCAAATTCTCATTCTCTTAATCTAATCCTTTCCTCACTTTCTCTCTTTCTGCAACGCGTGAATGTGTGAATGCTTGTTTAGATTAGTTTACATGTCTTATAGTTATATAAATAAAGTCTTGTTTATATTGAAAAGAGAAATATCTTGTGTTTTGTGCTCATAAGTTAATGTCTTAATCTGTCGATTTTGTTACTGTGCTATTTAATAGTGTTTTCACTATATTTTGGGATTTTAATATCCAGTGCAGAGTTTGTTATACGGCTTGTTTAGTGAATCGCCGTGAAACAGTGAGTCTGTTCAAATTCCCTATAAAATCATTAATGATTCCCTTTGAGCTAAATTGACCTGTTTCCCTTATAACAATATATATATTATATGTTATCATTACACTATGCTGTACGACCTAGTTGAACACCACTTGTAGGGGCGTAAACAACTGGCGTAATAGTCCGGCGAAATCTGAAAAGCTGATAGGATGCGCCCTACAGGGCATCAGGTGACTCCTCGCCTTCACGCGCAGGGGCGTCAGGTGACTCCTCATCATCGCGCGCTTTCCGCACAGGGGCATCAGGTCCCCTCGCCTTCGCGCGCTTTTCTGTCGAGTTGTACTTCATGCAACGCGAGGGCGCCCTATCGCCTTGAATGAGTGAGAGAGCAGAGTCCTCTACACACGGCAGCCGCTGATGTGGGGCTGTTATCATGTAAATGAGAGAGTGTTCTCTACACACGACAGCCGCTGATGAGGGACTGTTATCATGTAAATGAGAGAGTGTGCTCACTAATGGACATGATAACAGCCCCTCATCAGCGGCTGTCGTGTGTAGAGCACACTCTCTCATTTACATGATAACAGCCCCTCATCAGCGGCTGTCGTGTGTAGAGAACACTCTCTCATTTACATGATAACAGCCCCACATCAGCGGCTGCCGTGTGTAGAGGACTCTGCTCTCTCACTCATTCAAGGCGATAGGGCGCCCTCGCGGTGCATGAAGTACACCTCGACAGAAAAGCGCGCGAAGGCGAGGGGACCTGATGCCCCTGTGCGGAAATAACATCATAACATCCACAGGACTCAACTTAATAAACTGTAACACATCCATTATTCCCCATCATCCACACTGCTGCTATGTGTACATTCCCGGTACAACCTATTTGCACATTCTCTTGCACTGCACACTTTATCTCATTGCACATCTTACTCCTTATTTTATTTCATTATTTGTTTCTTATTTCATTCTCACCATATTTATATATATACTCTCTCGTGTTATGTTTCATAGTTTTTATTGCTTTTATGTTATTTTTATTTTATTATTATTTTTTATTTTTTTGCACTTTCCATTGAGCGGACCTGTCCTGACTAACATTTCACTACTTATTATACCCTGTATGATTGTGTATGTGACAAATAATAAAGAACCTTGAACCTTGAACAAGCAAAGTACACTTTGAGCTGCGGCGACTCTCCGGCTTGGAGAGTATTAACTGAAACACAGTTCATGTCTTAAAGTGAACGAGAACAGTTGGGAGAAAATCCGATGTGTGTCAGTGTTTTGTCTTAAAGTGACAGACTGCTTCATCAATGTTAATCAAAGAGAAAATCACCCACAGCTCTTAATCTGAGTAAAATGATAGCTTTAATAAGCATTATTCTATCAATACATACTGTGAAAACTATGCAGTGTTCATTTACATTTGATTACTTTTAGATCTCGTTTGTAGATATTACTCACCTGAACATTAATGTTAGTAAACCATCATGGAAAAATTAAAGCACTGTTTTTTCATTTCATTTGTACATTTGTTTTATGGTATGATACATGGTATATTTATCAGTTTGTTTAACGTTGTTTCCTTGTTCATGTTCTTACTGTATCTTATCTTATGTATATAAAACACAAAAATGCCTGCAGACTGGTGCATTTACAAAGCAATGTTTTATATTAATGTTATAAAATAATTATTTTACATTTCAGAATATAAATCAATGTTAATTCAGCTCCTAATCCATCATATATATATACACACACACACACTTTTCTTAACAAAAAAGTACCGATAAGAATACCGTTAAAGTACCAGATCGATAAGCAGTATTGATAAGAGTAGTAATATCGTTAAAACCTTAATGATACCATCCCAATTCATAACTGCTTTCAATTTAAGTCAAGTCAAGTCACCTTTATTTATATAGCGCTTTTAACAATACAAATTGTAACAAAGCACTGCACAATATAAAAATAGGCAAATTGTGTCAAAAATGTAAAATGACAGGATTTAACACTCAATTATCAGCTGAATGCATTTTATTATTGAATTTAGTAATTGCATTGTCCAGCTTAGTTCAGTTTAAATAATATCTGTGCAATCAAGTCGATGATTGTGGTGTATCAAGATGTAATATACAGCATGCACGATACAAGGAAATGGTCAGTAACATCATCACTTTGAGGTATGATATCTATATCAGTTAGATCAATACCATGCGATATGATTAAAACGATGTGTCGGCCTGGTGACATTTTGCTTGACACCAAAAGAGTTTATTAGGTCAGTAAACGCAAGTCCTAACGCATCATTTGTATTATCAACGTGAATGTTAAAATCTCCAACAATTAGTGCTTTATCAACATTAACCAATAGGTCTGGGAGGAAATCTGCAAATTCTTTTAGAAAATCTGTATATGGTCCTGGCGGTCTATACACAGTAGCCAGAGCAAGAGATAGGACAGATTTATTTTGCTTATCTGACAGTGTAACATTAAGCATAAGTATTTCGAATGAGTCAAACTTGTATCCTGTTTTCTGAGTAACATTGAGAATATCACTATATATTGTTGGGACACCGCCGCCACGACAGTCTCACGAGGCTCGTGCTTATAACAGTAGCTTGGTGGAGTAGATTCATTTAGACCAAAATAATCATTTGTTTTAAGCCAGGTTTCAGTCAGACAGAGTACATCAAAACTATTATCTGTGATTATTTCATTTACAATAACTGCTTTCGGTGTGAGTGATCGGATATTTAGGAGCCCAAGTTTTAAAAATTGTTTTTGTTCATTTATTTTGCATTTTTCTGGTTTAATCACGATCAGATTTGTTCTAGATCCTGCATTAGATTTATATTTTGAACTCACTATTCGGGGAACAGACACAGTCTGTATAGATTGGACACTGCGAGTACCTTTATCATTTAAGTGGGTAGAACAAAAGTCATCATAGCTGTTATTGGAGAATTGGCTTACTAGTCAGATGGAGCGTAGCATCCTGGAGATGTTGTCCGACAGAAGTTCCGCACCGACTCTGCTGGGGTGCAGGCCATCAGCACGAAATAGCCTAGGACGCTCCCAGAAAAGATTCCAATTATTAACGAAGAGAATTTTCTGCTCTTTGCACCATGAAAACAACCATTCATTTAAAGCAAGTAGTCTACTGAACTTTTCGTGTCCTCGTCGATACGTGGGAAGAGGTCCTGACACGATGATCGTCACCGCGGGCGATGTGCTGCAACCGTCTCGATCAGGCTCCTGAAGTCCCTCTTCAGTGTCTGGTTTAATGTTTGTCTTTCACACAATGTAAAATGAATAATTTAATAAAATGAATAAAAATGTAAAATGTATAATTTTGGTGCAGCATATACAGTAACTTGTAGAAATTGAAAAAGAAAAATACTTTACCCAATTAAAAAAATATGAATGATCAATCAGAGGACAGAAGGCATGAAAATATTGTTTAAAACAAGTTTATAAGCAGAATTTTGGTCATATTGATAATTTATAGATGAGCCCTAGAAATGCGTGTATGAATTATGATACAGTAGTCTATTTTCATAAGTGGCCATTATACTTATTGTTCAGCATAATTTTCTGATTTGTCTTTATGGTCTTGCCCTCTTTTGGGTTAATCTGATCACCTGATGTTAACAAATACACTTGTGAATTTAAAACTGTATTAGTAAATGTTGAAACTGATATTAAGGTTATTAATTTCTGTACTAGTATTGTTCATCATTGGTTCATGTTAACTGATGTAGTAAATGTTAATAAATGAAATATTATTGTAAAGTGTTAACGAGTCAGCAGTGTGTGAGAACTACAGACATAAACATATTTACCATGGATTTTAAATGTGATTTGCTGATTTTCAATCATTGTAATCTTTGGTAATAAATCTGATTGATTGTGTTTTCTCTTTCTGTCTTCAGTCTGTGTGGATGCAGTATTACAGAGAAACAGAGTCTGATCCTGACTTCAGCTCTGAAATCAAACCCATCACACCTGAGAGAACTGGACCTGAGCTGGAATCAAATAAGAAACACAGGAGTGAATCACTTATGTGACGTACTGAAGGATTCAGACTGTAAACTGGAGAGATTGAGGTCAGGAACATTCACAAGAATCACAATCATTCAAATCACCACAAAACACTATACTCAATATCTCATGATGAACTCACATTATATTTGTGTCAGATTCTTCACATTAATGATTGTTTGTGAGATGATCTCTCTTCTTCTGTTTGTTCATATCGATATCAGAATTGATATCTGGATTTATATGATATTAATATATTTCAGAAATTAAGAAATATATTGTGATATGTATTCTGGTCATATGGTTTATTGTCCTAACGTTTGACTCGTGTTTGGTTTAGTTTCTTGTGTGGATTTTCCTGAGCTGGATTTGTACTCTGTTTGGAGTATCGCTTGCTGTTTTTTTCTTTGATAAATCTCGATGCGTTTAGATTCTCATCTTGTCGTTGTCTCAACACAACACTTGTGGTGTGAACAGCTCCTATGTTTTGACATGATGCTCAGGTTAAACTGTAGAAACAGTAAAGTGGTGTTACAGTTGTCATTATGTTTCTGCTATTTAAGGATACCTGATATATTTTCCTTCTTATGAGTTTATACTTGGAATGTGCTTTTGGTTTTCTTTAATGCAAACGATGATTTAATGATTGAATCATTAGTGGCAGTCCTAGTGTTGAATCTGAATTCAGATCAGTCTGTTAGAGCTGCTAAATCTACCACAGAAATGATGAAGAGATCTGGTAGATGTCACTTATTTTAACATTATATGTGACTAGATAAATGTTTTTAAGGGATCTATATTGATATTGATTTTAACTGATATTCCCATCATGACACTTTCTGAGTTTTAAACCACTGTGGGGGAATTATGGCCGATTCTGTTCCTCTCCTCCTTTCAAAACTGGATTATCATTTCTCAGCTTTCCAGCATAAACTGTACAATTCATGTTCTGCTACAGCATTTTAATGGGGTCTAATTCTGGACTTTAAGTAGACCTTTCCAAAAAATGTTTTGCTTATATATTACAGATCAATCTGATTAAATAATTTTACACATGTACAGTTTTTCATCATTTAAACCTTGAAAGTGACTGTAAGCTGGAGCTAGTAAAGTGAATTGATGTCTAACAATTACAAGTTCTCTATTTTTGTTTGACTCTGTATTCAGTCGTCAGATTTTGCTTTGGAAGTTTTAGTTCATTTGTATTAGAAATATAATTCACTAAAGGGCTTTAAATTGTTCAGTAGAATAAGTGATTAATCATCTGAATGTTGTATTTTCATTAGGCTCTCAGACTGCAGTGTCACTGAAGAAGGTTATAAAGCTCTGTCTTCAGCTCTGAGATCAAACCCTTCACACCTGATAGAGCTGGATCTCACTGGAAATGATCCTGGACAATCAGGAGTGAAGCAGCTCCATGATTTACTACAGGATCCAGACCATCAGCTGAAGACACTGAGGTGAGACATGTTCAAATATCACTATATAAATACATGATGTGCAGGTTAATATATTTCAGTAATAATCTGGACAGTTTGTTGGATTGGAATGATCTGATCAGATGCTGCTGGTTCTGTTGTGCTTCTGATGACTGTCAACAGTTTAGTCGTGCTGCTGTTTTGGAGTATGATATATCTTCATAATTAACATGCACAGTTTTGTTTTTATGGCACTTCTGGTTTAAATGTTTCTGAACACACTGTAGATTAATCTCCATCAAGCTCAGATTGACACAGTTTCTCTACAGCAGGTCTGTGAGTCTCCAGATGATCACAAACATTCAGTTTCTCCAGCAGTTTTCTCTGTGCTGACGTTTCTTCTGCTCAAAGCCAGAGACATCTTCATTCTTTAATGTCACTCTCTGTATTCATAATGAAAACCATGATCTAGTGAGCTTTTGCTCTTCTGTTCTGTGGGATGTATTTGTTCTTCTGAGTGTTGCTCTAGTATCTTTCAAATAACTGATTATTAGACTCTGTTTTCAAGTATTGTGTATTTATTTCTGTATTTGAATGACCTTGTTTTCAGAATAATAAAGTGTTTTTAACTGAATTGAATCGTGCTTCATCTTGTCTTCTGCAGGTTTTTGGGTCCTGCTGCAGATGAAGGCTGTCAGTATGTGAGTGGAATTGTGGGTAAAAACCCGTTACTCCTGAGAGAGCTGGATCTGAGTAAACGTGATCTAGGAGACACACGAGTGAATCAGATCGCTGCTCTACTGCAGGATAAACACTGTCAGCTCAACACACTGAAGTGAGTATTGATCGTTTATTTACAATGTTTCATTACTTCTGATAGTAATGTTACTGTAGCTGATAATAATATCTCCTTGTTTGAGTCAGAGCATCACAAAGAGCCGCTATAATGTGAAATATTAATTAAACAGCCAATTACAGAGTGACATCAAGCTTTAAACAGTTCAGTCAGTTTGATCATGAGTCAATAATTATTTACAGTTACTGTAGAGAGAGAAAAATTATTTTCTTCTAGAGTTTAGAAAACTCATTCAAACAAGTGATAGATTGTAAAAACAGCAGTGCTATAAACACACAGATGTCTTTCCTAACATTAACAGCTCAGTTCTGTGTGAATTAAAGATAAATGTGCATATATTGATCTGTTTGAATATATGTCTGCTGACTGTGATCATGTTTACTGATTACTGACAAACATAAACTATTCATAAGGGATGGGGTACCGAAACCCGGTATTTAATCTGTCTCGGGGCTAAATTATGAAAGAAAGAGGATATCGATAAGCTCTGACTGAACGGTTCTGCTATCAGTACTGGAGAAATTAAGAAAACACACATACATTTATTATTGCTATATAATATACGCTATCTTGCTAATCTCTCACCGGTGTCGCCAGCTGTTTTTATGTGCAATAATATTCAAACTGTCTATGTTTCATTTTGTCTATGATGCATTTTCTTGCTGCTCACGTGGAAGAGTTTCAGCACTCGCAACATGAAAGCCCTGTTTATAATTGAAGAGAGAACGTTCCGGTTACTATCGTAACCTCGGTTCCCTGAGAGCGAGAACGAGACATCACGGAGAATTTCTCCGTTATGGAAACTCCTTCCCTCCAACCTTTCCTGAAGACCTATTGGCTCACGCCAGTCCAAATGACTGGCCAATTGTCGTGAAGCATGCAAATATGAGCTCGAGAGGCAGTATAAATGCGGCGCCCGCGACAATTACGTCAGAATTTGATACTGAACGCCGCTTGGCTGGATGAGCAGTGATCACGGCGATCACCGTGATGTCTCGTTCCCGCTCTCAGGGAACCGAGGTTACGATAGTAACCGGAGCGTTCCCTTTTGAGCTTTTACGAGACATCACAGAGAATTTCTCTGTTATGGGAACGCTATTCAATCCCGCCGTGAGAGAGGCTACGGGCAGCCTGTACCAGTTACACAGCGAGGTAGAATTCCCACCAATAACGGCGCTCGTAGGGCGGGCTCACAGCTGATAGGTGGAGATAAGCCAATGAGCGCCTACACCTCAGTTATACTAATTTTGCATATCTGGCAAGTGACTACATGGGCTGCGCTGAGAGCAGGGCAGAACACATTTAGCATTAACAGTATTATAGGAGCTAAACATAGTTAACTGTGTTGAGCAGCATACATGACCATGTACGCGGCACTGAACTCCGGGCCGACAATAATAACAACCTCATAGAGGGCTGCGTAATGTACTGTACAAGCAGCACCTCCCACAAAAAAAGGTAGCAACATGAATCAGTTACTCACCGACAGCACTTGGGAGGCTAAGGACTGAACGTCCATCTTGTAAAACCTGGCGAAGGTATTCTGCGAAGACCAGCCGGCTGCCCAGCAAATATCCTGAATACACATACCTCTTGACCACGCTCAGGTGGAGCGATAGCCCTCGTTGAACGGCCCCTAATGTGCAGAGGGCATTTTCCAAACCTTGGCTTGTATATGCCTCCGTGATAGCGTCCACAACCCAGTGTGACAGACTTTGTTTCAACACGGCTCGGCCCTTCGTACAACCACCATAGCACACGAAAGCTGGATCAATTGCCGAAATTGGCTGAACAGTCAATGTAAATCCTCAAAGCCCTGACCGGGCAAACTGCAGTCTGGGCGTCTGCACTCTGTGATGGCGATGACTCAGTAGCAAGGGCTGACAGTGAAACCATCTGTGTCCTGGAGCAATCTCGGCCGGAGAGTGACACTGCAGTCCCCGGGTCCGAATCGAATGCAGTCGCTGTCCACAGAAAAAGCGTATAGGTCCTCTATGCGCTTAGCCGAAGCGAGGGCCAGAAGGACTGTAGTTTTAAGGGATAGCTCCTTCAAACCAACGGATGTTAAAGGCTCAAATGGTGGCTGTGAGAGAGCTCTTAACACCACTTCCTGTGCCGCAGGCGGAAACGAAGGCGGACGTGGGGAATGATCTTTTTGTTGTGCCCCCTTAAGAAAACTCACCACCAAGGTGTTTTTACCGAACGATTGCCCGCTCTGCGGGGAACGAACACGGCAATTGCCGTCCACATAGACTTCAGCATCGATGGCAACGATCCACTATCCAGTCTGTACTGCAGGAAACTCAGAATACACGATACGGTGCAAGTAGCCGGGTCGATATGAGCCTGACCGCACCATTTCACAAACACTCCCCATTTTGAAGCATACAAACGTCTTGTAGAGGATGTTTGCTCTTCCATGAGCGTGCCGAGCATGTGAGACTGTAAGGCGCCCATCTCCTCTGATACCCCTGAAGCAATCACACATGAAGGCTCCATAGTTCCAGGTTGGAGTGCCACACTGAGCCGTCCACCTGGGATAGCATATGCTTCCTGCTGGGGATCGGCCAAGGCGGTGCCTCCAGCAGTTCCGTCAAATCTGGAAACCAAGGCTGATTCAGGGCGATGAGTATCACTGATGCTCGCATAACACCATTGGCAACATTTCTTGATTGGAGGAAATGCATACGGCCTGGCTGCTGGCCAGCTTGATGTCAGCAGGGAGTGAAGAACAGCGGGCAGTGCGCGTTCTCGCTCATGGCGAACAGATCCACCTCCGCTCTCCCGTAACGTAATCGGTTCCAAATCATCCGAACCGACTCGGGGTGCAATCTCCACTCTCCTTGAGGAATCCCCTTCCTCGAAAGCATGTCCGCCCCTCGGATCAGGAGACTGGGGATGTGTGCTTCTCTGATGAAGAGGATGACAGTCCGTTGCCTGCTTGCACAGCGCCCTTGAACGAATTCCTCCCTGGTGATTTATATACGAAACCACAGACGTGTTGTCGGTGCGAATCAGTACATGCTGCTGTTCCAGCTGTGGCTGAAAATCCTTTAGAGCTAAGAAGACTGCTTCCAGCTCCAGGCGGTTTATGTGCCACCGGCTCTGAGATTCCAACCACAGTCCAGAAGCTGGCATTCCCTCGCACACTGCTCCCCAGCCGTGAGTCGGTGCATCCGTCGTGACCACCACGCGCGACGCTACCGAGCCCATTCTGTCACCGATGGAGTTTTCGTTCCTTGCCGCTGTCGCCTCTGGCTTGCTAAGTTGGGGACACTTCATTTCCAGCACAATCATCGACTTAATTGCACAGATATTATTTAAACTGAACTAAGCTGGACAATGCCATTACTAAATTCAATAATGAAATGCATTAAGCTGATAATTGAGTGTTAAATCCTGTCATTTTACATTATTGACACAATTTGCCTATTTTGATATTGTGCAGTGCTTTGTTACAATTTGTATTGTTAAAAGCGCTATATAAATAAAGGTGACTTGACTTGACTTGACACACATACTGACAAAAAAAATGTATAACCTGAACGCTAAATGCATAAATGTAATGTAAATGTAAGAGATCTGGGTTGCGTCAAAGCTTTGATGCAGCCGCGGGTGACCGCAATGCAAAAACATCCTGAAGTCCACGCCGTCAACGGGACTCGAGATTTCAGCCATACCTGCAGCGGGCGCATGTGTGATAATCCCAGATGACATACCGCTGAATCCGCCGCCCTGAGTCCGAGCAGTCTCTGAAAATCCTTCAACTGAACAGAGCTGCCTTGCCTGAATGGCGCAGGGAAGACAAAATGGCCGCCGCGTGATCTCGCAAGAGGCGGGCTCTCATCTCCACGCGATCTCACGAGAGGCGGGCTCTCATCCCCACGGAGTCTAAACATACTCCCAGATATGTTATGGACTGACTTGGGGCGAGAATGCTCTCATGTTGCATGTTGACACATAGCCCTAGGGACTCCAAGTGAATAAGCAGCGAGTCTATGTGGCTGATAAGCGTATCCAAAGACTGAGCTAAAATCAGCCAATCGTCCAGATAGTTGAGGATGCACCTTCCACTCGATCTGAGTGGGGAAGTGCTGCATCGATGCACTCTTAAAAGTGTGTGGGGCCAAAGCCAGCCCGAACGGGAGAACAGAGTATTGGTACGCTGTGCTTTTCCTTGACAGCATACCTCAGAAAACCGTCTGTGATGCGGTGCTATCTGAATGTGAAAGTACGCGTCCTTCAGTCCCCGGGGCGAATTTGCGCCAGGATCTGCTTTAGCGTTAACATCCTGAACGGACGCTTGCCAAGCGCTCTGTTGATGGGTCTGAGATCTAGAATAGGGCGGAGTCCACCATCTCTCTTAGGCACCCCAAATAGCGGCTGGACAAAACAGCAGTCTCGCCTGCTCGCTGAGATTTGTTCTATCGCTCCTTCTCCGAGCAATTTGCATAGCTCTTGTTTTAGGATAAGGGCATTTCGAGTCAGTGTTAGAGACTACGCCACACCATTGAAACGGGGTGGTCTGCGTGAACTGAAGGGGTGTAACATTACCCTCGCTCTTATGCAGAGCAACTAGCGTGAGATTCTTGGAATAGTTTCTCACGCGCTCAGGTTTTTTGACTGAGTTAGGAGGAAGAGCTCCTTGTGCAAACGTATGTATTTAATGAACATACGCTATCACACACATTTTTTAAATTTGGAGACCGCTTGAGGGCTCGCCCACTGGTCGTGGTGCGTCTTTCCGAGTCTCTTTACACTTGTCCAAGAAGACCTCGATCCCGTGGTCTGCTATATTATAACCGTGCGGGTGGCAGCTGTAACTACAGGCTGACTATGCTATACAACCTAGTTGAACACCACTTGTAGGGGCGTAAACAACTGGCGTAATAGTCCGGCGAAATCTGGAAGGCTGATAGGATGTGCCCTACAGGGCATCAGGTGACTCCTCGCCTTCACGCGCAGGGGTGTCAGGTGACTCCTCAACTTCGCACGCTTTCCACGCAGGGTCATCAGGTCCCTTCGCCTTTGCGCGCTTTTCTGTCGAGGTGTACTTCATGCACCGCGAGGGCGCCCTATCGCCTTGAATGAGTGAGAGAGCAGAGTCCTCTACACACGGCAGCCGCTGATGTGGGGCTGTTATCATGTGAATGAGAGTGTGCTCTACACACGGCAGCCGCTGATGTGGGGCTGTTATCATGTAAATGAGAGAGTGTTCTCTACACTCGACAGCCGCTGATGAGTTGCTGTTATCATGTAAATGAGAGAGTGTGCTCTACACACGACAGCCGCTGATGAGGGGCTGTTACCATGTAAATGAGAGAGTGTGCTCTACACACGACAGCCGCTGATGAGGGGCTGTTATCATGTGAATTAGAGAGTGTTCTCTACACACGACAGCCGCTGATGTGGGGCTGTTATCATGTAAATGAGAGAGTGTGCTCTACACACGACAGCCGCTGATGAGGGGCTGTTATCATGTGCATTAGAGAGCGTTCTCTACACACGACAGCCACTGATGTGGGGCTGTTATCATGTAAATGAGAGAGTGTGCTCTACACACGACAGCCGCTGATGAGGGGCTGTTATCATGTGCATTAGAGAGTGTGCTCTACACACGGCAGCTGCTGATGAGGGGCTGGTATCATGTGAATAAGAGGTTGTCCCATACACACGGCAGCCGCTGATGTGGGGCTGTTATCGTGAATGAGAGGTTGTCCCGTACAAACGGCAGCCGCTGATGTGGGGCTGTTATCATGTGCATTAGAGAGTGTGCTCTACACATGGCAGCCGCTGATGAGGGGCTGGTATCATGTGAATGAGAGGTTGTCCCGTACACACGGCAGCCGCTGTTGTGGGGCTGTTATCATGTGAATGAGAGAGTGTGCTCTACACACGGCAGCCGCTGATGAGGGGCTGGTATCTTGTGAATGAGTGAGGAGCTAAGTGATTGTGCTTTGCACACAGCAGAACGCCGCTCTGAGGCGGGGGCTGCATTTTTAGACAGTTCCTTTTTCCGTGCGGCATATGCAGCGACGTGAGATCCCTTTGCTCCCGCATCTGCCTTCTGCTCTCCGCACCGCCATGGAAGGGGGAAGGGGGTCCTGTCCTGCAGGTTCGACGTGAGAGGAATGCGGACATTTAGTCAGCATGAGCTCATCACCTGAGTCGCGAAGGTCCACCGCTGATCAGAGGGCAGACGGACTATCTTTAAGAAAATGTCAAACTCACCTGAACGCTGCAGAGGAGCAGCCATGAGGCCTGCCCTCGAATGAGCGAACCTTAACTGTGAGCTGTAATAGTTTAAGCCATAACCTAGGTTCAGCAAAGTGAAGAAATAGATTCTGACGTAATTGTCGCGGGCGCCGCATTTATACTGCCTCTCGAGCTCGTATTTGAATGCTTTGTGACAATTGGCCAGTCATTTGGACTGGCGTGAGCCAATAGGTCTTCAGGAAAGGTTGGAGGGAAGGAGTTCCCATAACGGAGAAATTCTCCGTGATGTCTCGTGAAAGCTCGAAAGGGAACTAACCATTAAAACATATGTTTACACTTTAGGCCTGTGGCTGTTATATTAAACTACGTTTATTTAATGTTTTTTTTGCTTCTCTAAGGATTATAGCCGAGTTTCTTCTAGCACAACTATTTCCTTCACAGCGGCGCGCATTCGTTCCTCCCTGACCAAACCTTAACGTCAGAATCTGATCAATCATCTGTCGATTGTTGTAAAATGCTTTCTTTACAGTTACTACATTGCTGGACATGTTTGCTAATAAAACGTTGAAAGTACAATCCACACGAGAGACCCTGTTCCCCAGGCTGAAGTGTGTGTGTGTGTGTGTGTGTGTGTGTGTGTGTGTGTGTGTGTGCACGAGTTTGTGTGTGTGTGTGTGTGTGTGTGTGTGGTTCAGGTAAACCCTACGTTATGGGGACAAAATGTCCCCACAAGGATGGCAATATCCAAAATCCTTGTCCGTGTGGGGACATTTTTTGGTCCCCATGAGGAAACCAGCTTATAAATCAGACTAAGTGATGTTTTTTGAAAATGTAAAATTGCAGAATGTCTCCTGTGATGGTTAGGTTTAGGGATAGGGGCAGTGTAAGGGGATAGAATATACAGTTTGTACAGTATAAAAACCATTACGTCTATGGAAAGTCCCCATAAAACATGGAAACCCAACATGTGTGCGAGTGTGTGTGTGTGTGTGTGTGTGTATGTGTTTGTGTGTGTGTGTGAGTGTTGAAGTGTGTGTGCGTGTGCGTGTGTGTGTGTGTGCGGCGCACTTTAAAACTAACAAGCAAAGTACACTTTGAGCTGCGGCGACTCTCCGGCTTGGAGAGTATTCACTGAAACACAGTTCATGTCTTAAAGTGAAGGAGAACAGTTGGGAGAAAATCCGATGTGTGTCAGTGTTTTTTCTTAAAGTGACAGACTGCTTCATTAATGCTAATCAAAGAGAAAATCACCCACAGCTCTTAATCTGAGTAAAATTATAGCTTTAATAAGCATTAATCTATCAATACATACTGTGAAAACTATGCAGTGTTCATGTACATTTGATTACTTTTAGATCTCTTTTGTAGATATTACTTACCTGAACATTAATGTTAGTAGACCATCATGGAAAAATGAAAGCACTGTTTTTTCATTTCATTTGTACATTTTGTTTTATGGTATGATAAATGGTATATTTATCAGTTTGTTTAACTTTGTTTCTTTATTCATGTTCTTACTGTATCTTATATTATGCATATAAAACACAAAAATGCCTGCACACTGGTGCATTTACAAATTGATGTTTTATATTAATTTAATAAAATAATTATTTTACATTTCAGAATATAAATCAATATTAATTCAGCTCCTAATCCATCATATATATATATATATATATATATATATATATATATATATATATATATATATATATATATATATATATATATATACAGTGCCCTCCACTAATATTGGCACCCTTGGTAAATATGAGCAAAGGCGGCTGTGAAAATAAATCTGCATTGTTTATCCTTTTTATCTTTCATTAAAAAAATTCACAAAATTCCAACCTATCATTGAAGTAAAACAATTGAAAGTGGGGAGAAAATCTCATGATGAAATAAATGCTTTCACTATTTCATGTTGGCCACAATTATTGGCACCCAATTATTGCAACGTCCTTTTCCCAGGGTAACAGCTCTGAGTTTTCTCCTATAATGCCTGAAGAGTTTGGAGAACACCTGACAAGAGATCAGAGACCGTTTTCTTCATACAGAATCACTCCAGATCCTTCAGATTCACAGCTCCATGACGGTGCTTCTTCTCTTCAGTTCACCTCACCTTTTCTGTAGGGTTCAGGTCAGAGGACAGAGACAGCAATGGTAAAATATTCATTTTGTGTTCAGTGACCCATTTTTGTGTTTATTTTGATGTTTGTTTTGGATTGTTGTCCTGCTGGAAGATCAAAACATGGCCCATTATAAGATTTCTAACAGAGGCAGTCAGATTTAGATTTTGTATCTGTTGGTATTTGATAGAATCCATGATGCCATGTGTCTAAACAAGATGTCCAGGACCTCCAGCAGAATAACAGGCCCACAACATTAAAGATCCAGCAGTATATTTAACCGTGGACATGGGGTACTTTTTATCCCTGTTTGTACTAAACTCATCTGGTGGGGTTGCTGCCAAAAAGCTATTTTTTCAGTTTCATCTGACAATAGAAGCCAATGCCATTTGAAGTTCCAGTCGTGTCTGACAACTGAATTTTCTGGAGTTTGTTTTTGGATGAGTGAGGAGAATTTTTCTTGAAACCGTCCCGAACAACATGTGGGGATTTAGGGGATGTTTGAAATTTTTTTTTTTTGGTTTCTGACCCCAAGGCTCAACTAATCTCTGCAATTCTCCAGCTGTGATCGTTGGAGAGTCTTTGGCTACTCAAACTCTCCTCCTCAGCATTCATTAGGACGATATAGACACACGTCCCCTTTCAGGCAGATTTTTAACATTTTTAGTTGATTGGAGCCTCTTAATTATTACCCTGATGGTGGGAATGGAGATTTTCAATGTTTTAACTCTTTTCTTACAGCCACTTTCTATTTTGTGATGCTCAACAATCTCAAGGTTCAAGGTTCAAGGTTCAAGGTTCGTTATTATTCGTCACATACACAATCATACAAGTATAATCAGTAGTGAAATGCAAGTAGAATTGAAGAAAAATACAGCATTTACATGAGGAAAGTGAGGAGAAAAAAATTACTCCCAGACTATGCTCCTTGGGGAGTACAGTGTGAGAACAGGAAAAACACCTCAGCAACACAAAAGCACATACACGACAAAGCCACGGGGGAAGTGAATCCGGCCCAGCAAGCAGCCATCTGATCCCGCAGCCACTGATCCGGCACTGGTCAGACCCGCTTGACCAGGCCAGCGGATCGAAGCGAACAGAGGCGAATGGTCGGGGGGGGGGGGGGGGCAATGTCTGTAATGTCTGTAGGGTGGGGGAGGAACGCAAGAGCGTCTAACTGCATTGCACTCCTGGGGTAGATTGCAGCAACAGCCTTGCCAAGGCCACTGTAGGGGAGCCAGAAAAAGATAAGATTGTTTTGTCTTTGGGGCGAGTAAACATTCCAATTTTTGCAGGCTATTCTCTGTCCGTTTTTGTCCATTTTGGTCTCATTTTAATCAATTTCCCTTTGTAAAGCCGTGAACTTCTCCTTGGTAGAATCCATATTGCGATTATAGTCTCAGTCTCAATGCTGACCGCTCTTCCCACAGCTTCAATCATACGGGCAGCCTTGTGGGGCTTTGGACAGCTGTTCCCGTTTTCTGAATTCTTCGATAACCCAGGGTAAAGCCTAATCCAATCAGCAAAATACCTGTTATCATGGTTCCGAAAAGGTAGATATCAATGTCCTCCACGGAAAGCCGCAGCAAGACACACGATTCGCCACCTCTCCCACGCGCCATCGTATAGCCGGCTGCGAACGTTCTGTCAGGGCAGTCAGGTTCCCCGAAACCCAAGTTTCGATAGTGTCAATTGCATTAAGAGACCAGTTAATCCATAATATTTTAGTTTGGAGAGCAGTGCAGAGAGAGTCTCTCACGAGACAAGGGAGCAAAGCAGGGAAGATAAGGGTGAGGACGAGGAGAGAAAGCGACCACCTCCGTTGAGAGCCAAAGAGAAAGAGAACAATCTTGTTCTTCACACCAGAAATATATTTTTAGTTTTTTCTTATTGTGATGGATGATAAAGGGAATTTGACCTTTGTGTTCCTCATATTTATAATCCTGTGGAACAGAAAGTCATGGCTGGACAATTTCATGCTCCTAGTCACCTTGGTGTGCTAAAAAATGTAAATATGAATGGGAATATACTTCAGAGATATTTTACTCATAAGAATTTCTAGGGGTGCCAATAATTGTGGCCAAAATTCATTGGAGAAAAACATTTATTTCATCATGAGATTTTCTCCCCACTGTGGGGGAATTATGGCCGATTCTGTTCCTCTCCTCCTTTCAAAACTGGATTATCATTTCTCATCTTTCCAGCATAAACTGTACAATTCATGTTCTGATACAGCATTTTAATGGGGTCTAATTCTGGACTTTAAGTAGACCTTTCCAAACAATGTTTTGCTTATATGTTGCAGATCAATCTGATTAAATAATTTTACACATGTACAGTTTTTCATCATTTAAACCTTGAAAGTGACTGTAAGCTGGAGCTAGTAAAGTGAATTGATGTCTAACAATTACAAATTCTCTCTTTTTGAATCTGTATTCAGCTGTCAGCTTTTTTTTTTAGTTCAAGTTCTTAGTTTTTAGTTCGTTCATTTGTGTTAGGAACAAAATATAATTTACTATAGGACTTTAAATTGTTCAGTATAATAAGTGATTAATCATCTGAATGTTGTATTTTCATTAGGCTCTCAGACTGCAGTGTCACTGAAGAAGGTTATAAAGCTCTGTCTTCAGCTCTGAGATCAAACCCTTCACACCTGATAGAGCTGGATCTCACTGGAAATGATCCTGGACAATCAGGAGTGAAGCAGCTCCATGATTTACTACAGGATCCAGACCATCAGCTGAAGACACTGAGGTGAGACATGTTCAAATATCACTATATAAATACATGATGTGCAGGTTAATATATTTCAGTAATAATCTGGACAGTTTGTTGGATCAGAATGATCTGATCAGATGCTGCTGGTTCTGTTGTGCTGCTGTTCTGGAGTATGATATATCTTCATAATTAACATGCACAGTTTTGTTTTTATGGACACTTCTGGTTTTAATGTTTCTGAACACACTGTAGATTAATCTCCATCAAGCTCAGATTGACACAGTTTCTTTACAGCAGGTCTGTGAGTCTCCAGATGATCACAAACATTCAGTTTCTCCAGCAGTTTTCTCTGTGCTGACGTTTCTTCTGCTCAAAGCCAGAGACATCTTCATTCTTTAATTTCACTCTCTGTATTCATAATGAAAACCATGATCTAGTGAGCTTTTGCTCTTCTGTTCTGTGGGATGTATTTGTTCTTCTGAGTGTTGCACTAGTATCTTTCAAAGAACTGTGATTATTAGACTCTGTTTTCAAGTATTGTGTATTTATTTCTGTATTTGAATGAGCTTGTTTTCAGAATAATAAAGTGTTTTTAACTGAATTGAATCGTGCTTCATCTTGTCTTCTGCAGGTTTTTGGGTCCTGCTGCAGATGAAGGCTGTCAGTATGTGAGAGGAATTGTGGGTAAAAACCCGTTACTCCTGAGAGAGCTGGATCTGAGTAAACGTGATCTAGGAGACACACGAGTGAATCAGATCGCTGCTCTACTGCAGGATAAACACTGTCAGCTCAACACACTGAAGTGAGTATTGATCGTTTATTTACAATGTTTCATTACTTCTGATAGTAATGTTACTGTAGCTGATAATAATATCTCCTTGTTTGAGTCTGAGCATCACAAAGAGCCGCTATAATGTGAAATATTAATTAAACAGCCAATTACAGAGTGACATCAAGCTTTAAACAGTTCAGTCAGTTTGATCATAAGTCAATAATTATTTACAGTTACTGTAGAGAGAGAAAAACGATTTTCTTCTAGAGTTTAGAAAACTCTTTCAAACAAGTGATAGATTGTAAAAACAGCAGCGCTATAAACACACAGATGTCTTTCCTAACATTAACAGCTCAGTTCTGTGTGAATTAAAGATAAATGTGCATATATTGATCTGTTTGAATATATGTTGAATATATAAACACATTTGCTCCTCCATCCCTGCTACCTTGGACCCTCTTCAGTTTGCCTATCGGCCAAATAGATCTACTGACGATGCCATCTCCCAGGTACTGCACTCCTCCCTCACTCACATCGACAGCAAAAATGGCAACTATGTCAGGCTGCTATTCATCGACTATAGCTCAGCTTTCAACACTATAGTCCCCACCAAGCTAGCTGTCAAACTATCAGACCTCGGCCTAAACACTTCACTCTGTGACTGGATTCAAGATTTCCTCACCGCCAGACCACAAGTGGTGAAAGTCGGCCAGTTCACCTCCAACTCCATAACTCTGAACGTAGGAGCCCCACAGGGTTGTGTCCTGAGCCCCCTGCTATACTCTCTATACACCCACGACTGCGTGTCCTCACACAGCTCCACTTCCATTGTTAAATTTGCTGACGATACTGTGGTTCTGGGCCTCGTTTCCAACAATGATGAGGCCGCATACATGGATGAGGTGGAGAGACTCACATCATGGTGCCAGGACAACTGTCTCTCTCTGAACGTGAGCAAAACCAAAGAGCTGATTATAGACTTCAGGAAGAGACAGCAGCAGCCCTACACTCCTCTTATGATCAGCGGGACCCCTGTGGAGAGGGTGAGCAGCTTCAAGTACCTCGGTGTAAACATCTCCGAGGACCTGACATGGACTGCACACATCCAAACACAGGTGAAGAAAGCCAGGCAAAGACTGTACCATCTGCGACAGCTGAGGAAATTCAGGGTCTCACCAGCTATCCTGAAAACTTTCTATTCAGGGGCCATAGAAAGTGTACTGACTCAGTGCATCTCAGTGTGGTATAATAATGCCACAAACCAGGACTGCAAAGCTCTACAGAGAGTCGTGCGCTTAGCTGAGCGCATCTCAGGGTCTGCTCTCCCCTCTCTGCAGGACATCTACCTCAAACGCTGTAAAAGCAGAGCTGCTAAAATCATCAAGGACTCGAATCACCCCGGTAACCACCTTTTCATTTTACTGCCATCTGGCAGGCGCTACAGGAGCTTGTTGGTAAAAACTGAAAGACTGAGGAGGAGTTTCTTCCCCCAGGCCATCAGGCTCCTTAACTCAGTCTCATAACATCATTACATCCACAGGACTCAACTTATAAACTGTAACACATCCATTATTCCCCAACATCCACACTGCTGCTATGTGCACATTCCCGGTACAACCTATTTGCACACTCTCTTGCACTGCACACTTTATCTCATTGCACATCTTACTCATTTTTTGTTCATTATTTGTTTCTTATTTCATTCTCACCATATTTATATATATATATATATATATATATATATATACTCTCTCGTGTTTTGTTTCATAGTTTTTATTGCTTTTATGTTATTTTTATTTTATTATTATTATTTTTTATTTTTTTTGCACTTTCCATTGAGCGGACCTGTCCTGACTAACATTTCACTACTTATTATACCCTGTATGATTGTTTATGTGACAAATAATAAAGAACCTTGACCTTGAACCTTGTCTGCTGATTGTGATCATGTTTACTGATTACTGACAAACATAACTATTCATAACTAGGGATGGATACCGAAACCCGGTATTTAATCGTTCTCGGGGCTAAATTATGAAAGAACGGAGTATCGATAAGCTCTGATGTTAACGGTTCTGCTATCGGTACTGGAGAAATTAAGAAAACACACATACATGTATTATTGCTATATATACGCATTGTAACAGTTTTACTGTCACGTTGGTTCCTAGTAGTTCTTTTTGCATGTCATATCTAGCCCTATCATTAGGGGGCGCTCTGTATTCTGAGTTGCTCATTTGCCTAAAAGGGTGGAAGAAGTAGCATTAGACAGGAAGTAGTGTGCTAAGCACATGGAATGTTTTCCTTTGCTGTCCTTTTCTTGGTGCCCTGGTTTGAGGAACAATTTGTTCTTAGTCTCAAATGTAAGTAAGGCATTGCTTTGTACATATGTAGAGTTTGTATATATGCTTTTGTGATGGGTTAGCACTAAACACGTGTTGATTGTTGTATGTTTGTTTAAATGCAGAGGGTTCTTGTATGAGAGAGGAAACAGCACAGATATAAACAGGACCTAGACAAAAGGGACTAATTATCTTCATCCAACCCATCTACTCATCAACTTATTTTATGGTCAACAAATGGGTGAATTGTTTGCTGATTCAGATTCCTCATTGCTTCACTAAAGAACTGCTGGTAGCATTTTCCACTCTAAAGACTGATCTCACTATGACAAAATGCTACTTATGGTCATATCTATGAACTTGCTGGACTTAATTGATGTTTCCTCAAATCTGGAAGACTTTATGCTGATGTTTGTGCTTGTTGTGCTTGTTGTA
The DNA here is from genome assembly GCA_027474115.1 of Schizopygopsis malacanthus. NCBI lineage: Eukaryota > Metazoa > Chordata > Actinopteri > Cypriniformes > Cyprinidae > Schizopygopsis > Schizopygopsis malacanthus. Next base: position 42,677,503 of record CM049871.1, read on the forward strand.
AATGTGACTCACCGCTTGTATTTAATACACATGGCTCACTGAAATGAATTAGTCTCTGTGGTCCCTCAATCTTTATGTGGCATCAAAAGTTAGGTGTTACAGCATTATCTTGCTTATTCTATGTAATGATAACATATAATATATATATTGTTATAAGGGAAACAGGTCAATTTAGCTCAAAGGGAATCATTAATGATTTTATAGGGAATTTGAACAGACTCACTGTTTCACGGCGATTCACTGAACAAGCTGTATAATAAACTCTGCACTGGATATTAAAATCCCAAAATATAGTGAAAACACTTAAATAGCACAGTAACAAAATCGACAGATTAAGGCATTAACTTATGAGCACAAAACACAAGATATTTCTCTTTTCAATATAAACAAGACTTTATTTATATAAATCTAAGACATGTAAACTAATCTACACAAGCATTCACACATTCACGCGTTGCAGAAAGAGAGAAAGTGAGGAAAGGATTAGATTAAGAGAATGAGAATTTGATATCCCACATTTACAGCAATATGTGCAATTGCATACACCTGAACAACCATCAATCACATATTTAACACTCGCATTGACTTTTTCAATGAGGCTAAAATCTATGTTAAAATTACACCAGCTCAGCAAGAATCTGGGGGTTTGTACTTGCGTTGCTTTTGTTTAAGGATTCCCTTTTTGTCCTCCGTTTTGCAGGAAAGGGTTTCTCCGAAGTCGCTGATTGGCTTAGAGTTCAGGAGTCGTTGAAGTGGGCGTTGGTTCTTGGCTGGTTTTGCAGAGTTTTGGGCTGGCTGTCGTTGGCAAACGTAACTTAGCACACGAACAACGGAAAGAAAATATACTAAAGTAAAAGGATAGAAGGATGTAACGAGACTAGGTGGTTTTTCTTCTCATCATGGTAGTAAGCTGGCTTGTGGGCTAGAGCACATGGCTGACGAGAGAGTTAGAGAGAGCTTGTAGATGGCATTTTCAAGAGAGAGTATTTTCAGGAGAGAAGAATTCAAGAGAGAGAGGAGAAGTGTGTCCTGGGTATTTAAACTCGGCTTTTAGACACCTCCCCCAATGGTTGCCTTGACCAATTAGATCCTATGCTGGGTCTGGGTGCTGCTTTGTTTCTCCACCCAATCAATAAATTAACATGTCACGGCCAGTCACATTGCCCAAATTTTACATTCTCTTGCAAAGTATCCTTTTGGATGTGGTTTCTATAACCAGAATATGATACATTTGACAGAAAATCACTTTGAAGAAATGTTTAAAGCTATAATTATCACACTCATACATACCAAACATGACATTAACCCTTAAGGCTTAAGCTAGTCAATACTAATTAAAAGCACGACAAACACAATGATTAAAACAAGGATAGTCAAATTTGTGGGTCACATACATAATATGCAGTTATGCATAGAAATTATTACTTTCATTAACAATGAGAATGAAAGTCTTTTAAGATGATTTTACAGTTTTGTGACCCAAAGAATTTCAGCTGGATCCTTTGGTTTTAATGTTGCAGGCTGTATTCAGACGGGCTGGCGCTAGGGGTCTGACTTATGACTTCCTGCTGTTGTCTTGTGGAATTCGGCTCCTCATGTTTCAACCATGCTTTGATCGAATCTTCATTTGTCTGATTAGGTCCTTGATATACTACACACACCCCTTCGTTCGGCGAGGTGTTTATCTGAAGACATCGTAGAGCGCTGGAAAAACAAAGGCAGAAGAAGCAGACAAAACACAGCAAACAACAAGACAACACCTCCATGACAGTTACTGTACTGGTGCCGGGCATTAGGTTATTCGGGTTATTCAATTTTGGAAATTATTGTTCTAATTCTTCGATCAAATTTTGCGATTTAGATTTGTGTGTTTCTTCTAAGTTGTCTTAACTTAAGAATGTTCACATTTAGTTTCTAGTGAAATAATCTGTGGTAAAATGAATCGACCTATCGTGCATGGAGCTCTCTGGCTTTCCTTCAGTCTAGAGTGGCTTGCGGATATTAGGTGTAGCGAGTCAATCCTAATATCAGACCTTTGACCCTTGCAGGGTGTCTAGGTGTTTCACCTACTAAAGAAAGAGGGGAAGGAAAATGATAGGTAAAAGAACAAAACAAAACAAAGCTGTTGTGGGTTTTCCTAGCATGATTTGCAACTACTGTTGAGCTAGGATGTCATGTGCAGCTAGGGGGCCATGCACCTTAACTTCATGTCAGGTGTTCTAACTCTTGTGAGGATAGCTATATGTTTCTTCATGGTGGTGTATCTAACTGTGTTGCGCTAAATTTGGATATTCTACTTGTGGGAAGAATATGTTTGTTGAATGTGTTATCAGTAGATGTGGTTACCTCTGGGTGTAGGTAATGTTGTGTGTGTTAATGGTGTAGTGTATGTGTGGTCAGATCTGTTTCAGTCTGTGTTGTCTCCCCCCTTTTCAGGTATGTTAATGAAGACTGGCTCTCTTCATCCTTGGCTTGGATGTGGGCATGTCCATGACCTAATGGGGGTCAGTCCAGAAAGGCAGGAAGTTCTTTAGCAGACAGTCGGCGGTAGTTTGGCATGGCTGTGTGAAGCTGGGATGCAAACTTTGTCTCCTTTGTTGCATTCCTCTTGTGCTACCTTCTGGATGTGGCAGACTTTCTGACCTTCTGTGCTTTGGTGGTTGCTGTTGCACAGACAGGAATGTGGTTCTTGGAGTTGGAGTTCATTTAGCAGTTTGCTAGTGAGTGATGGGTGAGTGAAGTGATGTTCTCTGGTACCTCAGTTTTCATCAACGGTTGGCCGTGAGAGACTTGCTCGTCCTGTGTGGTTGTTGAACAGGTGCTTGTCATCTCGGATATGGTGGTGTACCATGCGATCGTCGGCTTTCCGTTCTGTCGCTGGTCACAGCGAGCATGACTCAATTTTGTAGTCATCCGTGTTCAGCTTATCTTGAAGGAACTCATTCAGTTGGCTCATGACTTGTTCCTTGTCTTCTGACGGTAAGCTGTATGGTTCTGGAGCATACTCAGCACTGTGCATGTCTGAGTAATGCTGAGGTGGGTTTCGTTGTTGCTTACCCCTACGAGATGCTCTTGGATGAGTCAGGCGATTACCTTTGGATGTCTGGTTAGGTTTCCAGTTGTTGCTATCTTTTGCGTTTCTTGAGAAGCGTGGCTGGTCCCATGGATTTTTCCAGAAATTGGGCTGATAGCTTTCGTGGACATGGGGATCACGTTCTCTGTGCTCTTGATGGAGGACTCTGGTATTGTGATGCATCTGGGTGTCGTCCAGTGCAAGGCTTGTCTTTATTGACAAGTTCAAGAGTGTGGATGTTTTGTTACCTTTCTTTGAGGCCATCTTCTGCTTGTTGTAGGCCTTCTGTGTTAGGTCACGCAACTGTTGGATGGCCATGGAGCGTGGACAGGCCATGAGGCTTTTGAAGTTCACATCCTCTTCAAGGTCAGGTTCGTTGTGTGCACCAAAGTAGGCTTGTCGGAGTCGGTTGTAGTAAGCTTGTGGAGCCTCTTGTCGACCTTGTTTGGTTTCTAAGGCAGTTAACAGTCCATGTTCGGAGTCAGGGTCGGTAAACTCTTTAATCAGAACCTCACGAAGTAGCTAGTAGTCTGACTTCGTTCGACTGGGCTGTCGATCTTGGAAGTTTCGTACCTCGGAACTGGACGTGGCTCTAAGGAGGTATAACCTGTCTCTGTCGGTCACATGAGGTCTCATTTCTAGATAGAAGTCGATATCTTGAAGGTGGGGCTGGATGGTGTGGCCCCCTTTGGAGTTCGGGTTGAACTTGTTGATGTTTTTAGACAGCTTGTCGAGGTCTTTGATGGTCATCCCAGGTGCAGCTCCAAGGTCTGCTTGGATGGGAGGTTTTCTTTCGTTGACAGGAAAGAGTTCTGTGGCGAAGGCAGGTGAGGTTTTGGGTTGTGGCCCTTCGCTTCTTTCGCTGTATACGAGTTCTTGGACATGGAACTCTGCTCTGCTCAGCAGTGGTGAGGCTGAGTGTTGTTTCTCTCGCTTTGGCTCTTGCTTCTGCTCATAAGCATGTTTGAGTTCTCTTCTGACCATGTAGAGCTGATCGTTGGTATCGTCTAGTTGTTGGGTCAGATTGTCCATTTCAATTCTGTACCTTTCAAGGTGGTCTTTCAGGGCACTTATTTCAGCATTCTTGTTGCTGATGTCATGCTTGGCTTTCTCTAGTAGCTGGTTGGCATACTGAAGTCTGTTTACCAGGTCTTTCTGGGCAGCCTTTGCATGTTGTTGAGCTGCTGTCAGGGCTGCTTGGAGCTCCTTAACTTGTTCCGTTGTTTCCTGCTCGCTCTCGTTGGGTGCTTTGAGTTGATCTTGAACTTTCACTTCCAGCTTGTCTATGCGACGTTGAGCACATGTCAGTTCCTCTTGAAGGTGGGTGGTGTGCTTGTCGCTCAGTTTCAGCTGGGCCGTGAAGGCATAGCTTAGGGAGCTGGTGATTTTGACTAGCTCCTCATGGTTGTTATTCTGGCTTGAATCTTGTGTCAGGAATCTTCTCAGAACTAGGATTATTATAAAAAATAATAAGTTCAAACGTCTTGGGGGTGAGGCTGTCTGTCGTGCCTCTCAGCCAAGTGTTCACATCTTCCCCTTGGGCAAGGGGGTCTGCAGTCTGCGGCATGTTGGCACGCTGGGGAGAAGAGAGACTGACACAGATCTGTGTGGAGTGGAAGCTTATGTGTGGTGCGACAACTAAGTGTTATGTCAGTGATTTTGAACCACTAATGTAGTGTGGTGATCACTGTGTTGGTCTCAAAATGTCTAGGTAGACTAGCGATGTGAAGACTTCATCACTCTAATGAGGAAGAGGGAAAAGAGAAAAAAAGGTGAAAAACAAATTTAATTAAAATGAACAATTCCTTTTTCTATTTTCTTTTTTAAATGAGGAAAAAAAAATTTTTTTCATTTAAATGTTGTTATCAAGGAGGCAAACAATTTTATTAAATCTTTGTCTTAGACAAACGAATATAATAATAATTCTAATATCTCTTTTCTTAGTCTGACAGAATTGACAACGCACACCTTACAGTTGGACCGCTCACCAGGGAGGCTGCGAAGGCGACAGTTGCTCAACACTTATCTCTATTAAAATTGATCTCAGCGTTGCATGAGGTGTTCAAATTTGGATTGCGTTTTAAATATAGGGAGGTTAGGAAGAACAAAAGAAGGTTTGATTGCAATCAAATTCGTAAGGATGATTCGCCTTTTGACTGGATTGTGTATCTCATACACTTAGAATTGATTGATGGTTCTTACAGATCCTACAAATGTGAAAAGTGAAGAGGAAAGAAAGGAGGATAGAGCAGGAGGAAAGAGAAAGAGACAGTAGTGGATCGGTCCACTAGCAAGCAGTTATGCCCGACTACGAGTATATTGTTGTTTTCAGTTGCTACACAACTATCAACAAAAAATAATTTTTGGGTAAAAGAGATTTGTCTCTCTGATTTATTTGAACTCGTAGTGAGGGATAACAATGTGTCCTATTAAGGCTCAGCTGGGTCGTTCCCAAGCTAGGATACACAGAGGAAAGGAAATGGTAAGACAAAGTAAAATTGTAAAGTCATAAACAGGCAAAATAAGCAAATATGAAATTAAGTAAATGAGTAAATAAGTAAATCAAATAGTGGTTGTGTATAACCAAAACAGGAAGAATGAGGGGGTAAAACGCAATAAAGTAATGAGTGAGTATAAGTCTGAATAGAATCTACTTATATGGGTAATAAATCAATTAGGTAGAATAAGTTTACTTAAACTTTCAAAGTTCAATACTTATTTGTACCTAAAATGATTAGGCCCAAAATGGAATACTAGAAGTAAGAATCATATTAAATGATATGAGGGGGAAATTAGAATGATTCCAAATAAATGTAATGTTTTAATTAAATTTGAATTTGGCACAATTAATAATTGTGAACTAGTACTTTCCTTTCTAGTAGAAATACAAATAAGTGGAAATAAGGAAGAGAAAGACCAACAAGTATATTAGTTGAAATGTTTAAAGGGTTAAACCACTTTAGCTTTTCAAAACACACACTTTATTCAACCATTGGATGTTAGTGCTAACTTCTAACCTTTGAGGCTAATGGCTTTAGCATAGACTTCAATGTAAACACAACAGTGTCGTCAGCAACAGCATTGAGTTTGTTTACAAAAGCATTGATGTACTGCGCGTGCGCAGTTCAAAGTTGCTCCGGAAGTAGGTTAAGACTTCCGTGTCACGACGTATCTGTGGCAACCAAAACAAACTAGTGGACAAGTACATGAATTGTTGCATTACGAGTACAGTCAAGCATGTTACATGAAATGTTGGCGCACTGTACAAATGTACAACACTGTACAAATAACAACACTGCTTTTAGTTGGTTCTGCGATGTGGCGCTTAAACTCTAAGTTCATTCAGAGTTAAACTTAAACCTTATTCAAACAATAGCTCTGTGCTTCGGTTGAGGAAACAGTGATCAGTGTATCACAAGCCTGTGTCCGTTTCTCTGGACACAAACACAACAGGGTGTCTTCGCTGTTGGTTTAAAGGTAACTTTACTTGATAAAGCTTTTAAAGCTCCTATTCAAATCACTCTCGGACACACGCAGTGTTTCGCGAGATTTAATTCATTTTGTGAGCAGTGTACACAAACAGGCAAGCATTATTCTCTAATGTTTAACCCAGTGAGTCATAGCATATATGATCTGACAATGGGACACGCACTGACAATCGAACTATGAATAATAAGGCTTTGATAAATAGAATTGAGGAACACGCTCAACACTATTCTTTATCCACTGATTTATTTCCCTTTTAATTACTGCAGTTTAGCTTCGTGCGGCTAACAGTTACTGAGATTCTGGAGTAACTTATAGCTATTAGATGACCTGGAACACGCAGGACATTAATTCAGCTATAAAACAAGGCATTACAAGAAGAGAGGAAAACGCTCATCTCCGACCTTATTGTCCGATCTCAGATGTTAACTTTGAGTTCCCTTACTGCAGTTGAACAAAGGAGAGGCGGACTCGAGTTACAGCCTTCTCTGCGCTCATTCATTCGAGGCGCGCGCTGCTGACGTCACTCACACATATGCACACACACATCAGTCTCGATCTCAGATCTCATCCGTAAGAATATAAAAGATTAAATAACTTGGTTTATGCTCATAATTTAGATTAATCTGCCCGCAGCATCCTCCACCAATATGTAATGATAACATATAATATATGTATTGTTATAAGGGAAACAGGTCAATTTAGCTCAAAGGGAATCATTAATGATTTTATAGGGAATTTGAACAGACTCACTGTTTCACGGCGATTCACTGAACAAGCTGTATAACAAACTCTGCACTGGATATTAAAATCCCAAAATATAGTGAAAACACTATTAAATAGCACAGTAACAAAATCGACAGATTAAGGCATTAACTTATGAGCACAAAACACAAGATATTTCTCTTTTCAATATAAACAAGACTTTATTTATATAAATCTAAGACATGTAAACTAATCTACACAAGCATTCACACATTCACGCGTTGCAGAAAGAGAGAAAGTGAGGAAAGGATTAGATTAAGAGAATGAGAATTTGATATCCCACGTTTACAGCAATATGTGCAATTGCATAAACCTGAACAACCATCAATCACATATTTAACACTCGCATTGACTTTTTCAATGAGGCTAAAATCTATGTTAAAATTACACCAGCTCAGCAAGAATCTGGGGGTTTGTACTTGCGTTGCTTTTGTGTTTAAGGATTCCCTTTTTGTCCTCCGTTTTGCAGGAAAGGGTTTCTCCGAAGTCGCTGATTGGCTTAGAGTTCAGGAGTCGTTGAAGTGGGCGTTGGTTCTTGGCTGGTTTTGCAGAGTTTTGGGCTGGCTGTCGTTGGCAAACGTAACTTAGCACACGAACTCAACGGAAAGAAAATAAACTAAAGTAAAAGGATAGAAGGATGTAACGAGACTAGGTGGTTTTTCTTCTCATCATGGTAGTAAGCTGGCTTGTGGGCTAGAGCACATGGCTGACGAGAGAGTTAGAGAGAGCTTGTAGATGGCATTTTCAAGAGAGTATTTTCAGGAGAGAAGAATTCAAGAGAGAGAGGAGAAGTGTGTCCTGGGTATTTAAACTCGGCTTTTAGACACCTCCCCCAATGGTTGCCTTGACCAATTAGATCCTATGCTGGGTCTGGGTGCTGCTTTGTTTCTCCACCCAATCAATAAATTAACATGTCATGGCCAGTCACATTGCCCGAATTTAACATTCTCTTGCAAAGTATCCTTTTGGATGTGGTTTCTATAACCAGAATATGATACATTTGACATAAAATCACTTTGAAGAAATGCTTAAAGCTAGAATTATCACACTCATACATACCAAACATGACATTAACCCTTAAGGCTTAAGCTAGTCAATACTAATTAAAAGCACGACAAACACAATTATTAAAACAAGGATAGTCAAATTTGTGGGTCACATACATAATATGCAGTTATGCATATAAATTATTAGTTTCATTAACAATGAGAATGAAAGTCTTTTAAGATGATTTTACAGTTTTGTGACCCAAAGAATTTCAGCTGGATCCTTTGGTTTTAATGTTGCAGGCTGTATTCAGACGGGCTGGCACTAGGGGTCTGACTTATGACTTCCTGCTGTTGTCTTGTGGAATTCGGCTCCTCATGTTTCAACCATGCTTTGATCGAATCTTGATTTGTCTGATTAGGTCCTTGATATACTACATCTATCTCACCGGCGTCACCAGCTGTTTTTATGTGCAATAATATTCAAACTTTTGTCTATGATGCATTTTCATGCTGCTCACGTGGAAGAATTTCAGCACGTGCAACATGAAAGCCCTGTTTATAATTGAAGAGAGAACGCTCCGGTTACTATCGTAACCTTGGTTCCCTGAGAGCGAGAACGAGACATCACTGAGAATTTCTCCGTTATGGGAACTCCTTCCCTCCAACCTTTCCTGAAGACCTATTGGCTCACGCCAGTCCAAATGACTGGCCAATTGTCGCGAAGCATGCAAATACGAGCTCGAGAGGCAGTATAAATGCGGCGCCCGTGACAATTACATAAGAATCTGATACTGAACGCCGCTTGGCTGGACGAGCAGTGATCACGGCGATCACCGTGATGTCTCGTTCCCGCTCTCAGGGAACCGAGGTTACGATAGTAACCGGAGCGTTCCCTTTCGAGCTTTCACGAGACATCACAGAGAATTTATCCGTTATGGGAACGCTATTCAATCCCGTCGTGAGAGAGGCTACGGGCAGCCTGTACCAGTTACACAGCGAGGTAGAATTACCACGAATAACGGGCGCTCGTAGGGCGGGCTCACCGCTGATAGGTGGAGATAAGCCAATGAGCGCCTACACCTCAGTTATACTAATTTTGCATATCTGGCAAGTGACTACATGGGCTGCGCTGAAAGCAGGGCAGAACACATTTAGCAATAACAGTATTATAGGAGCTACACATAGTTAACTGTGTTGAGCAGCATACATGACCATGTACGCGGCACTGAACTCCGGGCCGACAATAATAACAACCTCATAGAGGGCTGCGTAATGTACTGTACAAGCAGCACCTCCCACAAAAAAGGTAGCAATATGAATCAGTTACTCACCGACAGCACTTGGGAGGCTAAGGACTGAACGTCCAGCTTGTAAAACCTAGCGAAGGTATTCTGCGAAGACCAGCCGGCTGCCAAGCAAATATCCTGAATACACATACCTCTTGACCACGCTCAGGTGGAGCGATAGCCCTCGTTGAACGGCCCCTAATGTGCAGAGGGCATTTTCCAAACCTTGGCTTGTATATGCCTCCGTGATAGCGTCCACAACCCAGTGTGACAGACTTTGTTTCGATACGGCTCGGCCCTTCGTACAACCACCATAGCACACGAAAGCTGGATCGATTGCCGAAATTGGCTGAACAGTCAATGTAAATCCTCAAAGCCCTGACGGGGCAAACTGCAGTCTGGGCGTCCGCACTCTGTGATGGCGATGACTCAGTAGCAAGGGCTGACAGTGAAACCATCTGTGTCCTGGAGCAATCTCGGCCGGAGAGTGACACTGCAGTCCCCGGGTCTGAATCGAATGCAGTCACTGTCCACAGAAAAAGCGCGTAAGTCCTCTATGCGCTTAGCCCTTCGGCTGGTCCCACCACTTCCTGGTCCCAGGGCGGAAACGAAGGCGGACGTGGGGAATGTAGTCTTTTTTTTGCCCCCTTAAGAAAACTCACCACCTAGGTGTTTATACCGAACGATTGCCCGCTCTACGGGGAACGAACGCGGCAATTGCCGTCTGCATAGAATTCAGTGTCGATGGCAATGATCCACTATCCAGTCTGTACTGCGGGAAACTCCGAACACACGATACGGTGCAAGTAGCCGGGTCGATATGAGCCTGACCGCACCATTTCACAAACACTCCCCATTTTGAAGCATACAAACGTCTTGTAGAGGGTGTTTGCGCTTCCATGAGCGTGCCGAACACGTGAGACTGTAAGGCGCCCATCTCCTCTGATACCCCTGAAACGATCACACATGAAGGCTTCATAGTTCCAGGTTGGAGTGCCACACCGAGCTGTGCACCTGGGATAGAATATGCTTCCTGCCGGGGATCGGCCAAGGCGGTGCCTCCAGCAGTTCCGTCAAGTCTGGAAACCAAGGCTGATTCGGGGCGATGAGTATCACTGATGCTCGCATAACACCAGTGGCAACATTTCTTGATCGAGGAAATGCATACGGCCTGGCTGCTGGCCAGCGTGATGTCAGCGGGGAGTGAAGAACAGTGGGGCAGTGCGCATTCTCGCTCATGGCGAACAGATCCACCTCCGCTCTCCCGTAACGTAATCGTTTCCAAATCATCCGAACCGACTCGGGGTGTAATCTCCACTCTCCTTGAGGAATCCCCTTCCTCGAAAGCATGTCCGCCCCTCACATCAGGAGACCGGGGATGTGCGCTGCTCTGATGAAGAGGATGACAGTCCGTTGCCTGCTTGCACAGCGCCCTTGAGCGAATTCCTCCCTGGTGATTTATATACGAAACCACAGACGTGTTGTCGGTGCGAATCAGTACATGCTGCTGTTCCAGCTGTGGCTGAAAATCCTTTAGAGCTAAGAAGACTGCTTCCAGCTCCAGGCGGTTTATGTGCCACCGGCTCTGAGATTCCAACCACAGTCCAGAAGCTGGCATTCCCTCGCACACTGCTCCCCAGCCGTGATTCGATGCATCCGTCGTGACCACCACGCGCGACGCTACCATTCACAGGGGAACTCCCCGGCTGAAGTATTCCTGTGGCTCAGTGGTTAGAGCATTGCGTTAGCAGCGCAAATGTTGTGGGTTCGATTCCCAGGGAACATACATACTGACAAAAAAAATGTATAACCTGAATGCACTGTAAGTCGCTTTGGATAAAAGCGTCTGCTCAATGCATAAATGTAATGTAAATGTAAGAGATCTGGGTTGCGTCAGAGCTTTGATGCAGCCGCGGGTGACCGCGATGCACAAACATCCCGAAGTCCACGGACGTCCACGGGACTCGAGATTTCAGCCATAGCTGCAGCGTGAGCATGTGTGATAATCCCAGATGACATACCGCTGAATCCGCCGCCCTGAGTCCGAGCAGTCTCTGAAAATCCTTCAACTGAACAGAGCTGCCTTGCCTGAATGGCGCAGGGAAGACAAAATGGCCGCCGCGTGATCTCGCAAGAGGCGGGCTCTCATCTCCACGCGATCTCACGAGAGGCGGGCTCTCATCCCCACGGAGTCTAAACATACTCCCAGATATGTTATGGACTGACTTGGGGCGAGAATGCTCACATGTTGCATGTTGACACAGCCCTAGGGACTCCCAAGTGAATAAGCAGCAAGTCTATGTGGCTGATAAGCGTGTCAAAAGACTGAGCTAAAATCAGCCAATCGTCCAGATAGTTGAGGATGCACCTTCCACTCGATCTGAGTGGGGAAGTGCTGCATCGATGCACTTTTAAAAGTGTGTGGGGCCAAAGCCAGCCCGAACGGGAGAACAGAGTATTGGTACGCTGTGCTTTTCCTTGACAGCATACCTCAGAAAACCGTCTGTGATGCGGTGCTATCTGAATGTGAAAGTACGCATCCTTTAAATCCACGTATGCAAACCAGTCCCCGGGGCGAATTTGCGCCAGGATCTGCTTTAGCGTTAACATCCTGAACGGACGCTTGCCAAGCGCTCTGTTGATGGGTCTGAGATCTAGAATAGGGCGGAGTCCACCATCTCTCTTAGGCACCCCAAATAGCGGCTGGACAAAACAGCAGTCTCGCCTGCTCGCTGAGATTTGTTCTATCGCTCCTTCTCCGAGCAATTTGCATAGCTCTTGTTTTAGGATAAGGGCATTTCGAGTCAGTGTTAGAGACTACGCCACACCATTGAAACTGGGTGGTCTGCGTCTGAACTGAAGGGTGTAACATTACCCTCGCTCTTATGCAGAGCAACTAGCGTGAGATTCTTGGAATAGTTTCTCACGCGCTCAGGTTTTTTGACTGAGTTAGGAGGAAGAGCTCCTTGTGCAAACGTATTTTGAACAATGCCTGAGACTTGGTGTTATTGGCACATCCTCTGTATGTTTTCCTCTTCAAGATTAATCGCTTTATGTACTCCCCAATTGTAAGTCGCTTTGGATAAAAGCGTCTGCTAAATGACTAAATGTACTGTAAATGTAAATGCTCTACACACGGCAGCCGCTGATGAGGGGCTGGTATCATGTGAATGAGAGGTTGTCCCGTACACACGGCAGCCGCTGATGAGGGGCTGGTATTGTGTGAATGAGTGAGGAGCTCAGTGATTGTGCTTTGCACACAGCAGAACGCCGCTCTGAGGCGGAGGCTGCATGCTTAGACAGTGGCTTTTTCCGTGCGGCATCTGCGGCAACATGAGATCCCTTTGCTCCCGCATCTGCCTTCGGCTCTCCGCACCGCCATGGAAGGGGGGTGTGAGAAGCCGGGCTGATGTCCTGTCCTGCAGGTTCGACGTGAGAGGAATGCGGACATTTAGTCAGCATGAGCTCATCACCTGAGTCCCGAAGGTCCACCGCTGATCAGAGGGCAGACGGACTATCTTTAATAAAATGTCAAACTCACCTGAACGCTGCAGAGGAGCAGCCATGAGGCCTGCCCTCGAATGAGCGAACCTTCACTGTGAGCTGTAATAGTTTAAGCCATAACCTAGGTTCAGCAAAGTGAAGAAAAAGATTCTGACGTAATTGTCGCGGGCGCCGCATTTATACTGCCTCTCGAGCTCGTATTTGCATGCTTCGCGACAATTGGCCAGTCATTTGGACTGGCCTGAGTCAATATGTCTTCAGGAAAGGTTGGAGGGAAGGAGTTCCCATAATGGAGGAATTCTCTGTGATGTCTCGTGAATGCTTGAAAGGGAACTAACCATTAAAACATATGTTTACACTTTAGGCCTGTGGCTGTTATATTAAACTATGTTTATTTAATGTTTTTTTGCTTCTCCAAGGATTATAGCCGCATTTCTTCTGGCACAACTATTCCCTTCACAGCGGCGCGCATTCGTTCCTCCCTGACCAAACCTTAACGTCAGAATCAGATCAATCGTCTGTCGATTGTTGTAAAATGCTGTCTTTACAGTTACTACATTGCTGGACATGTTTGCTAATAAAACGTTGAAAGTACAATCCACACGAGAGACCCTGTTCCCCAGGCTGAAATGTGTGTGTGTGTGTGTGTGTGAGCGAGTTTGTGTGCGAGTGTTTGTGTGTGTGTGTGAGTGTTGAAGTGTGTGTGTGTGTGTGTGCGCGCGTGCTGAAGTGTGTGTGTGCGTGTGCGTGCGTGCGCGGCGCACTCTAAAACTAACAAGCAAAGTACACTTTGAGCTGCGGCGACTCTCCGGCTTGGAGAGTATTCACTGAAACACAGTTCATGTCTTAAAGTGAACGAGAACATTTGGGAGAAAATCCGATGTGTGTCAGTGTTTTGTCTTAAAGTGTCAGACTGCTTCATCAATGCTAATCAAAGAGAAAATCACCCACAGCTCTTAATCTGAGTAAAATTATAGCTTTAATAAGCATTAATCTATCAATACATACTGTGAAAACTATGCAGTGTTCATGTACATTTGATTACTTTTAGATCTCTTTTGTTGATATTACTTACCTGAACATTAATGTTAGTAGACCATCATGGAAAAATGAAAGCACTGTTTTTTCATTTCATTTGTACATTTTGTTTTATGGTATGATAAATGGTATATTTATCAGTTTGTTTAACGTTGTTTCTTTATTCATGTTCTTACTGTATCTTATATTATGTATATAAAACACAAAAATGCCTGCACACTGGTGCATTTACAAATTGATGTTTTATATTAATTTAATAAAATAATTATTTTACATTTCAGAATATAAATTAATATTAATTCAGCTCCTAATCCATCATATATATATATATATACACACACACATATATACACACACACACACACACACACACACACACACACACACACTTTTTTTAACAAAAACTTACCGATAAGAATACCGTTAAAGTACCAGATCGATAAGCAGTATTGATAAGAGTAGTAATATCGTTAAAACCTTAATGATACCATCCCAATTCATAACTGCTTTCAATTTAATGTTTGTCTTTCACACAATGTAAAATGAATAATTTAATAAAATGAATAAAAATGTATAATTTTGGTGAAGCCTATACAGTAACTTGTAGAAATTGAAAAAGAAAAATACTTTACCCAATTAAAAAAATATGAATGATCAATCAGAGGACAGAAGGCATGAAAATATTGTGTAAAACAAGTTTTTAAGCAAAATTTTGGTCATATTGATCATTTATAGGCCCTAGAAATGTGTGTATGAATTATGATACAGTAGTCTATTATCATAAGTGGCCATTATACTTATTGTTCAGCATAATTTTCTGATTTCTCATTATGGTCTTGCCCTCTTTTGGGTTAATCTGATCACCTGATGTCAACAAATAAACTTGTGAATTTAAACCTGTATTAGTAAATGTTGAAACTGATATTAAGGTTATTAATTTCTGTACTAGTATTGTTCATCATTGGTTCATGTTAACTGATGTAGTAAATGTTAACAAATGAAATCTTATTGTAAAGTGTTAACGAGTCAGCAGTGTGTGAGAACTACAGACATAAACATATTTACCATAGATTTTAAATGTGATTTGCTGATTTTCAATCATTGTAATCTTTGGTAATAAATCTGATTGATTGTGTTTTCTCTTTCTGTCTTCAGTCTGTGTGGATGCAGTATTACAGAGAAACAGAGTCTGATCCTGACTTCAGCTCTGAAATCAAACCCATCACACCTGAGAGAACTGAACCTGAACGATAATCAAATAAGAAACACAGGAGTGAATCACTTATGTGACGTACTGAAGGATTCAGACTGTAAACTGGAGAGATTGAGGTCAGGAACATTCACAAGAATCACAATCATTCAAATCACCACAAAACACTTTATACTCAATATCTCATGATGAACTCACATTATATTTGGGTCAGATTCTTCACATTAATGATTGTTTCTGAGATGATCTCTCTTCTTCTGCTTGTTCATATCGATATCAGAATTGATATGATATTAATATATTTCTGAAATTAAGAAATATATTGTGATATGTATTCTGGTCATATGGTTTATTGTCCTAACGTTTGACTCGTGTTTGGTTTAGTTTCTTGTGTGGATTTTCCTGAGCTGGATTTGTACTCTGTTTGGAGTATCGCTTGCTGTTTTTTTCTTTGATAAATCTCGATGCGTTTAGATCCTCATCTTGTCGTTGTCTCAACACAACACTTGTGGTGTGAACAGCTCCTATGTTTTGTCATGATGCTCAGGTTAAACTGTAGAAACAGTAAAGTGGTGTTACAGTTGTCATTATGTTTCTGCTATTTAAGGATACCTGATATATTTTCCTTATGAGTTTATACTTGGAATGTGCTTTTGGTTTTCTTTAATGCAAATGATGATTTAATGATTGAATCATTAGTGGCAGTCGTAGTGTTGAATCTGAATTCAGATCAGTCTGTTAGAGCTGCTAAATCTACAACAGAAATGATGAAGAGATCTGGTAGATATCACTTATTTTAACATTATATGTGACTAGATAAATGTTTTTAGTGCTTTTAAGGGATCCATTTGGATATTGATTTTAACTGATAGTCCCATCATAACACTTTCTGAGTTTTACACCACTGTGGGGGAATTATGGCCGATTCTGTTCCTCTCCTCCTTTCAAAACTGGATTATCATTTCTCATCTTTCCAGCATAAACTGTACAATTCATGTTCTGATACAGCATTTTAATGGGGTCTAATTCTGAACTTTAAGTAGACCTTTCCAAACAATGTTTTGCTTATATATTACAGATCAATCTGATTAAATAATTTTACACATGTACAGTTTTTCATCATTTAAACCTTGAAAGTGACTGTAAGCTGGAGCTAGTAAAGTGAATTGATGTCTAACAATGACAAATTCTCTCTTTTTGACTCTGTATTCAGCTGTCAGTTTTTGCTTTGGAAGTTTTAGTTCATTGGTGTTAGGAACAAAATATAATTAACTATAGGACTTTAAATTGTTCAGTATAATAAGTGATTAATCATCTGAATGTTGTATTTTCATTAGGCTCTCAGACTGCAGTGTCACTGAAGAAGGTTATAAAGCTCTGTCTTCAGCTCTGAGATCAAACCCTTCACACCTGATAGAGCTGGATCTCACTGGAAATGATCCTGGACAATCAGGAGTGAAGCAGCTCCATGATTTACTACAGGATCCAGACCATCAGCTGAAGACACTGAGGTGAGACATGTTCAAATATCACTATATAAATACATGATGTGCAGGTTAATATATTTCAGTAATAATCTGGACAGTTTGTTGGATCAGAATGATCTGATCAGATGCTGCTGGTTCTGTTGTGCTGATGATGACTGTCAACAGTTGTGCTGCTGTTCTGGAGTATGATATATCTTCATAATTAACATGCACAGTTTTGTTTTTATGGACACTTCTGGTTTAAATGTTTCTGAACACACTGTAGATTAATCTCCATCAAGCTCAGATTGACACAGTTTCTCTACAGCAGGTCTGTGAGTCTCCAGATGATCACAAACATTCAGTTTCTCCAGCAGTTTTCTCTGTGCTGACGTTTCTTCTGCTCAAAGCCAGAGACATCTTCATTCTTTAATTTCACTCTCTGTATTCATAATGAAAACCATGATCTAGTAAGCTTTTGCTCTTCTGTTCTGTGGGATGTATTTGTTCTTCTGAGTGTTGCTCTAGTATCTTTCAAAGAACTGTGATTATTAGACTCTGTTTTCAAGTATTGTGTATTTATTTCTGTATTTAAATGAGCTTGTTTTCAGAATAATAAAGTGTTTTTAACTGAATTGAATCGTGCTTCATCTTGTCTTCTGCAGGTTTTTGGGTCCTGCTGCAGATGAAGGCTGTCAGTATGTGAGAGGAATTGTGGGTAAAAACCCGTTACTCCTGAGAGAGCTGGATCTGAGTAAACGTGATCTCGGAGACACACGAGTGAATCAGATCGCTGCTCTACTGCAGGATAAACACTGTCAGCTCAACACACTGAAGTGAGTATTGATCGTTTATTTACAATGTTTCATTACTTCTGATAGTAATGTTTAGAGATCGACCGATATATCGGTTTACCGATATTTTCCCCGATATTTAAGCATTTTACCATTATCGGTTTTGTAAAAAAAAAATATCGGTTTTGAATTTTTTTTTTTTTTTTTTTTTTTTTTTTTACATACATAATTATACAGAGTATAACCAGCAGTGAAATTTAGTTCTCTGCATTTGACCCATCCAAGTGCACACACACCTGGAGCAGTGTTCACTCAGGAAATGCTCCAGCATGACCACGCATGTAACTTTATACAAGATTAACTTGTTTGAAACACGCTGAATTATATTAACATTTACTATAGAACCATTATTTCGCCAATAAACATCTAAATAAATACATCTCTATCGAAATTAATTATTTATTATCTCCACAAGCAATCGCAGTTTGAGTATAGTTCTGTGTAAATAGATAAACCGCGCTGTCAGCAGTTTTCATAATCTATAATGACAAAAACATTTGAATTCTGACAAAACATGCCAGTTGAGAAATGCAATAAAATACGATGTTTTGTTTGTTATAGCTTATTTCAATATTTCAGAGAATATTAGGCTATTCAGTGAATTAACATTATCTAGTGAATTATTATTATTCACTCTTTAGCCTATCAAACAGCTTATAAACCTAAAACTGTAGTTTAAAATGAAGTTGATATTTTGTTTGAGTTTTCCGTCTTTTCCTTAGGTTTTAAATAAGCCTGTAAGCGCCGTGCGCGTTTTACTTTGACTTTAATATCAGCAGCAATTCGGCGTCAAGCAATGTTTAAAATAAAAATCAGCAAATACTGTGGAACCAAATAAATGAGAAACGAATGTTTTTTTTTTTTTACATTATCACTTAGATCAGGGGTAATAGATCGTATTCACCTCTCTACGTATTCTGTGTTTAGGAGGAGAAATACGGTTCTCGTGGCGCTGTGAATACAGACTGAACGGTGGCTCAGAACCGCTGTATGAGAACATGATACACAAACTACAGCTCTCGCTGGATAACAGAAGCCAGCGTCACACTAGTTACTAGTACACACACGTTTTAATGGGCAAGTTTTGTAATCAAGGTAAAGTCAAGTCAAGTTGAGCTTTATTGTCATTCCACTACATGTGTGGACATATAGTGGGACGAGATGTCGTGCCTCACAGGACCACGGTGCTACATAAATACAGATATACAACACGAAGTAAAACAGTATAAACCTATACACAAACTAACCTACTGTCAGCTTTGACTATACATATATAAAAGTGGTTACCTATACATAAACTAAAACACAAGAAACAAAAAATACAAACTGTACAACTGTGCAGATGACTTCAAATACATGTGCAAAAGAGAGACATTCAAGCAGCTGGCTGGGGAACAGTGTAAGGTGATTTGTGGTGCATGAGCCAGTAAACATACATACATTACAGTCATATATTACAGTCAGTCTTTTGTGGGATTATGGACACACAATGGTGTGTGAAAGTGTCTAGTGCATGCAGAGAGTGTGTTGCTACAGGTGGCTTGTGCAGGCCCGCTCACCTGAATTCCACAGAGATAAAAGTTTAACAGTTCTTTCCTGAGATGTGGTAAGGTGGGGGGGGTGTTGTTTGGGGTTTCAGAGAGGGGCTGTGTGATGTGAGTTCAGGGCTCTCACAGCCTGGGGGAAAAAGCTGTTGAGCAGTCTGGCGGAGCGGGCTCTGATACTCCGGTACCGTCTACCTGAGGGTAGGAGCTGGAAGAGACTGTGGGAGGGGTGGGTGGGGTCCTCCACGATACTTTTTGCTTTGCTGGAGCATCGTGTAAGGAAAATGTCCAGGATGGAGGGGAGAGGGGCACCAATGATTTTTGCAGCGGTGTTCACTGTCCGCTGGAGGGTCTTGCGGTCTGCTGCACAGCAGTTTCCGTACCAGACAGTGATGCAGCTGGTCAGCACGCTCTCAATGGTACCCCTGTAGAAGGTGGTGAGGATGGGTGGAGGGAGGCTTGCTCTTTTCAGCCGGCGGAGAAAGTGTAGGCGCTGTTGTGCCTTCTTGGAGACAGACTTGGTGTTGGTAGTCCAGGTGAGGTCCTCTGTGATGTGCACCCCCAGGAATTTAGCGCTGCTGAC
Source organism: Schizopygopsis malacanthus (assembly GCA_027474115.1). Taxonomy (NCBI): domain Eukaryota; kingdom Metazoa; phylum Chordata; class Actinopteri; order Cypriniformes; family Cyprinidae; genus Schizopygopsis; species Schizopygopsis malacanthus. The sequence continues at coordinate 42,697,301 of CM049871.1, forward strand.
TCTCTCCACAGTCGAGGTGTCGATGGTCAGTGGGGGGTGGTCAACAGAGTTTCTCCTGAAGTCCATCACAACCTCCTTTGTCTTCTCCACATTGAGGGACAGGTTGTTTGCGCCACACCATTCAGCCAGCTGTGCCACTTCCTCTCTGTAGTGCGTTTCATCGTTGTTGCTGATGAGACCTACCACTGATGTGTCATCGGCAAACTTGATGATGTGGTTGGAGCTGAACTTGGCAGTGCAGTCGTGGGTCAGCAGCGTGAAGAGCAGCGGGCTGAGCACACAGCCCTGTGGGGCCCCTGTGCTCAGTGTGGTAGTGCTCGAGGTGTTGTGGCCGACCCGAACTGACTGAGGTCTTCCGGTTAAAAAGTCCAGGATCCAATTGCAAAGGAATTGTTGAGGCCCAGCAGGCTTAATTTATTGATGAGCTGTTGTGGGATTATTGTGTTGAATGCTGAGCTGAAGTCGATGAACAGCATTCTAACATATGAGTCTTTATTTTCTAGGTGGGTAAGAGCCAGGTGGAGGAAATTGCATCATCCGTAGAGCGGTTTGGGCGGTATGCAAACTGGAGCGGATCGAGTGTGTTGGGGATGCTGGTTTTGATGTTGTGCATGACTAGCCTCTCAAAGCACTTCATTATGATTGGAGTCAGTGCTATGGGACGGTAGTCATTTAGACAGGACACAGGTGATTTTTTTGGTACCGGTATGATTGTCGTGGATTTGAGACATGTGGGGATGACTGCCTGGCTCAGCGAGGTGTTGAAGATATCTGTTAGGACATCTGTCAGCTGTTCAGCACAGTCTTTCAGTACGCGGCCAGGTATATTGTCAGGACCCGCAGCCTTGCGTGGGTTAATCCTAGATAGGGTCTTCCTTACGTCGGCTGGAGACAGACAGAGTGCCTGGTCGTTGGGAGGTGTGGGCAGTTTTTGTGCAGATGTGTTGTTCTGCATTTCAAACCGTGAATAAAAGTGGTTGAGTGCATCTGGGAGGGATGTGTCGTTGTCACAGGCCTGTGGCGGGGGCTTGTAGTCAGTGATGGTCTGAATGCCTTGCCACAGGCTCCGTGTATCTCTGCTGTTTGTGAAATGATTATTTATTTTAATGCCATATGACCGTTTTGCATTTTTGATGCCACGGGACAGATTGGCTCTTGCTGTTTTGAGGGCCGCTTTATCTCCTGATCTGAACGCTTCATCTCTGGTCTGTATGGTTATTATAGGTGGCCGCCTCTTTAAACATGTTCCAGTCTGTGTCCTCGAAGCAGTCCTGCAGTGCTGAGGTAGCATTGTCTGGCCATACCGTGATCTGCTTTTGAACCGGTTTGGCCAGTTTGAGAAGCGGTCTGTATGCTGGGATTAGCATAACAGAGATGTGGTCCGAGTATCCGAGGTGGGGGCGGGGTTCGGCTTTGTATGCGTGTTTCACTGTTGTGTAAACAAAGTCCAGTGTGTTATTTCCCCTTGTTGCAAAGTTCACATGTTGGTAGAACTTTGGTAAAACTGTCTTTAAGTTAGCGTGGTTGAAGTCGCCGGCTATGATGAAAAAGCTGTCGGGGTTATTTGTTTGTTGTTCGCTGATGGCGCTGTACAGTTCACGAAGCGCGTCCTTAGCATTTGCACACGGGGGAATGTACACCGCGACAATAACAATGGCCGTGAACTCCCGCGGCAGATAGAACGGTCGACATTTCACAACCATAAACTCCACCAGCGATGAACAGTGTTTTGATAATACCGCTGCATTGTTACACCATTCTTTGTTGATATACACACACAAGCCACCCCCGCGAGTCTTACCAGACAGTGATGAATCTCTGTCCGCTCGGCAGCAGGTTAGTCCGTGCAGCTGAATGGCAGAGTCCGGGATGTTGTCGTTTAGCCATGTTTCAGTGAAAACAAACACACAACAATCCCTTGTCTCATGCTGTGTAGACCGGCTGAGTTGAATTAAGTCCAGTTTGTTTTCCAGAGAGCGAACGTTTGAGAGCATGAGTGATGGAATTGCTGGACTAGTTGGATTAGCCCTTAGCCTAGCTCGAATACCTCCACGCTTGCCGCGCTTCTGTCCCCTCTCACACCGCCGGCGTCGCCGCTTTGTGCGGGTAGCATCAGTAGGCGAGGCCGCGGTCTCGGGGTCCGGCTTCAGCAGCAGACAGAGGCCTTGTAGCTTCTCAGTAGTCGCCGGTGAAAGCTGATGTTTGTACACATTGTCGATATCCAGGAGGCTCTGGCGATCATAGATGTGTTTCCGGGTGTTTGTCTTTTGATTTTTCAATAAAGTCAGTTTGAAGACGAGGAGACAAGACTTACTGGCGCTTTTCCACTGCATGGTACGGCACGGTACGGTACGGTACGGTTCACTTTTGGGGGGTTTTCCACTGGGTACTGTACCTGGTACCTGATACTTTTTTAGTACCACTTCGGTCGAGGTTCCATCGAGCCGTACCGTTACCAAAACGTGACGTGTAAACTCTGCTGATCACTGATTGGCCGGAGAAAATCGTCATTACTGCGTCACTGAACTTGCGACACGAGACCCTCCTCTACAGTCATACCCGCTAGATTTAAATCAGCACAGCCAGCGAAGGATCGGACGCAACTTCTGTTTAAACAAACGCACATTTTTGCATCAACCACAAAATAGCAGTGTCGTTGTCTGCTGAGGAAGTTCAGACGTTCCTCTCGTTGATGGCCGAGGAGCGGATTCAGCGAGAGCTTGATGGCACGACGCCGAAGGAAAAAGCCTTATGTATAACGTTACTTTTGAACTTGCTATATTTACAGAGTATGTTTTCTGTTTATATTTTTACCTCTGTATCTGTGTTTTGCTTCAATTAAAAACAATCTGATCGAATAAGTGTACCTCCAGACTATATTAAATATGTATCATTGTATGAGCACGTAATGAACCTCTTGAAAAAGACAAATGATTAATGCCGCGATTATAAAAACCATCACATAAATAAAAAAAACAAGGGATGCATTGTACATTTTGAAATATTCAAAAGTTTATTGATAATTCACTTTACAGAACACCCTGCATGAATAGTTAACTAATCAAGTAACGCAGCACACCTGCACGAACATCCCTGCTCTCCTCATCTACAGCCCGTGGCACTACACCACAGTCTCTGCTGCTGGGGGTAAATCACAAGCATTCTCATAGACCTCTCAATTGTTGTTAAAAACATCCACATGCCGAGAGTGAAGAACACTATTCCGTCTCCTTTCTTTGTTGTGAGTTTGTTTGTGGCGCGTTTACGATGATGTCACGGCAGTAGAGGCGGCGCAATTATAACGACGCGTGAATAATCCCGCCCACTCTATAGCGGTACTAAACTGCGGTGGAAACGCAAACCGACCCGAACTGAGCCGTACCGTACCGTACCGAGCCGTGCCGAACCGTACCGTACCATGCAGTGGAAAAGCGCCATAACAGACATAAAAACACAGTTTTTAGGACCCGGAGTAGCCGCTGCGTCCGAATGCACCGCCATCTTGGATAGGATCAAAAAAGCTGATTAAAGCTGATTAAAGCTGATTACAGTGACATGATCGTGCATTAGGCGCGTGCTGTGTCCGTTATAAATGATGCGCAAACGAACCGTGCATGCGCGCTTTCGATCACTAATATTTCTTCTTGAATACAGCTCAGTATATAGTTGAATACAGCGACGTGAATAGTGAATAATAATAAAATACTATTTTATTTATCATTATTAAATTAATGCAACATAAAGATACATCACAACAAGCCTTTTTAATTATTTATTTAATGTGTATTTTATAATTTATTTACTTTTCACTTGGTAGATCTCGGTGAGTTTTCTCCTTGACCTAGAATAATGTCAGACTCAGAAGTCAAAACGGGCGCTTTTACATTTGGTTTAGAAACTCTTCCGCATCGTGGTGTCTGTGTCACCTCACTCTTCTTGTCAGTCATCTCTCTTCACGTGATAAATGAAATCTGATTTGTGATGTAGAGGTCTGCGCGGGACTATTTTAGGTTTTATTCCGCACCCACCCACTCCCGCGATATATTCTGTTTGTTCACATTTCTGCTGAAACAAAGAGAGCTAGGCTAACAAATAAAAGTTTAGTCTGCACAAAAGTGTATTTATTTTATTCGTCTTGTCAAGAGTCCTGAATTTATTGACTGATAAATGTCAATAACATTTTGCTGCCAACACGGAATAAAGTTTCACAGAGAGGAAAAAAGTTATACAAAAATTGTAATCCCTATTATAATTTGTTTTGTCAGGATATAATTCGTTTATGCTAACCTTCAGCCTACAACACAATAGGAAAAAAATGAAGGTTTAGCCTAATAGCTATTTTATTAGTCTTGTCAAATCACTAAATTAATTTAACATCTTGCTGTTAACACAGTGAAAAGTGCAGCAGAGAAAAAAATAAATACATTCGACACAGTCTGTCATTTAAAATGATAGGATAAGCATAATACAAAAAAAGGGAAAGAGAATTGCACGTCCTTCAAGGACAGCGGAGTAATAAATCTGGTCGGGACAGCCGGCGATGCAGACCTAGACTGCTGTGATGCAAGACTCTCGTTCGTTCGGTGCGTTGCATTTAGCAGCCGTGTTCAGTTTTAATTTTAGTATCCTCTATCTGAAAGAATTTATTTTTATAACTATAAAAACAATCTAAACGACGGTGGGGGACGGTGCCACGGTGAGAAAGTGATGTAACAGTGTTGCGGCTTAACACCAGTATAACCGTCGTCACGTCTATCGCGGCAAGCCTACTTCACTCTGTTATTTATTTACTTTATAACAGTAAATAAATATCAGTTCTGAATATCGGTTATTGGTTACATAAACGTATAAATATCGATATCGGTATCGGTTATAAAAAATCAATATCGGTCGATCACTAGTAATGTTACTGTAGATGATAATAATATCTCCTTGTTTGAGTCAGAGCATCACAAAGAGCCGCTATAATGTGAAATATTAATTAAACAGCCAATTACAGAGTGACATCAAGCTTTAAACAGTTCAGTCAGTTTGATCATGAGTCAATAATTATTTACAGTTACTGTAGAGAGATAAAAATTATTTTCTTCTAGAGTTTAGAAAACTCATTCAAACAAGTGATAGATTGTAAAAACAGCAGTGCTATAAACACACAGATGTCTTTCCTAACATTAACAGCTCAGTTCTGTGTGAATTAAAGATAAATGTGCATATATTGATCTGTTTGAATATATGTCTGCTGACTGTGATCATGTTTACTGATTACTGACAAACATAACTAGGGATGGGTACCGAAACCCGGTATTTAATCGGTCTCGGGGCTAAATTATGAAAGAACGGAGTATCAATAAGCTCTGACGTTAAGGGTTCTGCTATCGGTACTGGAGAAATTAAGAAAACACACATACATTTATTATTGCTATATATATATATGCATTATCTTGCTAATTCTACCTCACCGGAGTCGCCAGCTGTTTTTATGTGCAATAATATTCAAACTTTTATCTATGATGCATTTTCATGCTGCTCACGTGGAAGAATTTCAGCACGCGCAACATGAAAGCCCTGTTTATAATTGAAGAGAGAACGCTCTGGTTATTATCGTAACCTCGGTTCCCTGAGAGCGGGAACGAGACATCACGGAGAATTTCTCCGTTATGGGAACTCTTTCCCTCCAAACTTTCCTGAAGACCTATTGGCTCACGCCAGTCCAAATGACTGGCCAATTTTCGCTAAGCATGCAAATACGAGCTCGAAAGTGAAGAGAAAAAAATAACCCCCAGACTATGCTCCTTGGGGAGTACAGTGTGAGAACAGGAAAAACACCTCAGCAACACAAAAGCACATACATGACATAGCCACAGGGGAAGTGAATCCGGCCCAGCAAGCAGCCATCTGGTCCCGCAGCCACTGATCCGGCGCTGGTCAGACCCGCTTGACCAGGCCAGCGGATCGAAGCGAACAGAGGCGAATGGTCGGGGGGGGGGCAATTTCTGTAATGTCTGTAGGGTGGGGGAGGAACGCAAGAGCGTCTCACTGCATTGCACTCCCGGGGTAGATTCCAGCAACAGCCTTGCCAAGGCCACTGTAGGGGAGCCAGAAAAAGATAAGATTGTTTTGTCTTTGGGGCGAGTAAACATTCCAATTTTTTCAGGCTACTCTCTGTCCATTTTGTCCATTTTGTCCATTTTGGTCTCCATTTTAATCAATTTCCCTTTGTAAAGCCGTGAACTTCTCCTTGGTAGAATCCATATTGCGATTATAGTCTCAGTCTCAATGCTGACCGCTCTTCCCACAGCTTCAATCATACGGGCAGCCTTGTGGGGCTTTGGACAGCTGTTCCCATTTTCTGACTTCTTCGATAACCCAGGGCAAAGCCTACTCCAATCAGCAAAATACCTGTTATCATGGTTCCGAATAGGTAGATATCAATGTCCTCCACGGAAAGAGCCGCAAGACACGCGAATCGCCACCTCTCCCACGCGCCATCGTATAGCCGGCTGCGAACGTTCCGTCAGGGCAGTCAGGTTCCCCGAAACCCAAGTTTCGATAGTGTCAATTGCATTAAGAGACCAGTTAATACATAATATTTTAGTTTGGAGAGCAGTGCAGAGAGAGTCTCTCACGAGACAAGGGAGCAAAGCAGGGAAGATAAGGGTGAGGACGGGGAGAGAAAGTGACCGCCTCCGTTGAGAGCCAAAGAGAAAGAGAGGCTATGGGCAGCCTGTACCAGTTACACAGCGAGGTAGAATTCCCACCAATACCGGCGCTCGTAGGGCGGGCTCACAGCTGATAGGTGGAGATAAGCCAATGAGCGCCTACACCTCAGTTATACTAATTTTGCATATCTGGCATGTGACTACATGGGCTGCGCTGAGAGCAGGGCAGAACACATTTAGCAATAACAGTATTATAGGAGCTACACATAGTTAACTGTGTTGAGCAGCATAAGATAACATGACCATGTACGCGGCACTGAACTCAGGGCCGACAATAATAACAACCTCATAGAGGGCTGCGTAATGTACTCTACAAGCAGCACCTCCCACAAAAAAAAGGTAGCAACATGAATCAGTTACTCACCGACAGCACTTGGGAGGCTAAGGACTGAACGTCCAGCTTGTAAAACCTGGCGAAGGTATTCTGCGAAGACCAGCCGGCTGCCAAGCAAATATACTGAATACACATACCTCTTGACCACGCTCAGGCGGAGCGATAGCCCTCGTTGAACAGCCCCTAATGTGCAGAGGGCATTTTCCAAACCTTAGCTTGTCTATGCCTCCGTGATAGCGTCCACAACCCAGTGTGACAGACTTTGTTTCGACACGGCTCGGCCCTTCGTACAACCACCATAGCACACGAAAGCTGGATCGATTGCCGAAATTGGCTGAACGGTCAATGTAAATTCTCAAAGCCCTGCCATCGCACTCTGTGATGGCGATGACTCAGTAGCAAGGGCTGACAGCGAAACCATCTGTGTCCTGGAGAAATCTCAGCCGGAGAGTGACACTGCAGTTCCTTTGTATCGAATCGAATGCAGTCGCTGTCCACAGAAAAAGCGTGTAAGTCCTCTATGCGCTTAGCCGAAGCGAGGGCCAGAAGGACTGTAGTTTTAAGGGATAGCTCCTTCAAACCTACGGATGCTAAAGGCTCAAATGGTGTCTGTGAGAGAGCTCTTAACACCACTTTCTGGTCCCAGGGCGGAAACGAAGGCGGACGTGGGGAATGTAGTCTTTTATTTGCCCCCTTAAGAAAACTCACCACCAAGGTGTTTTTACCGAATGATTGCCCGCTCTGCGGGGAACAAACGCGGCAATTGCCGTCCACATAGACTTCAGTGTCGATGGCAACGATCCACTATCCAGTCTGTACTGCGGGAAACTCAGAACACACGATACGGTGCAAGTAGCCTGGTCGATATGAGCCTGACCGCACCATTTCACAAACACTCCCCATTTTGAAGCATACAAACGTCTTGTAGAGGATGTTCGCGCTTCCATGAGCGTGCCGAGCATGTGAAACTGTAAGGCGCCCATCTCCTCTGATACCCCTGAAGCGATCACACATGAAGGCTCCATAGTTCCAGGTTGGAGTGCCACACCGAGCCGTCCACCTGGGATAGCATATGCTTCCTGCCGGGGATCGGCCATCGGCCTTGACGGAACTGCCTCCACCAAGGCTGGTTCGGGGCGATGAGTATCACTGATGCTCGCATAACACCAGTGGCAACATTTCTTGATCGGAGGAAATGCATACGGCCTGGCTGCTGGCCAGCGTGATGTCAGCGGGGAGTGAAGAACAACGGGCAGTGCGCGTTCTCGCTCATGGCGAACAGATCCACCTCCGCTCTCCCATAACGTAAGCGGTTCCAAATCATCCGAACCGACTCGGGGTGCAATCTCCACTCTCCTTGAGGAATCCCCTTCCTCGAAAGCATGTCCGCCCCTCGGATCAGGAGACCGGGGATGTGCGCTGCTCTGATGAAGAGGATGACAGTCCGTTGCCTGCTTGCACAGCGCCCTTGAGCGAATTCCTCCCTGGTGATTTATATACGAAATCACAGACATGTTGTCGGTGCGAATCAGTACATGCTGCTGTTCCAGCTGTGGCTTAAAATCCTTTAGAGCTAAGACTGCTTCCAGCTCCAGGCGGTTTATGTGCCACCGGCTCTGAAATTCCAACCACAGTCCAGAAGCTGGCATTCCCTCGCACACTGCTCCCCAGCCGTGAGTCGATGCATCCGTCGTGACCACCACACGTGATGCTACCGAGCACAGGGGAACTCCCCGGCTGAAGTATTCCTGTGGCTCAGTGGCTAGATCATTGCGTTAGCAGCCCAAAGGTTATGGGTTCGATTCCCAGGGAACACACATACTGACAAAATAAATGTATAACCTGAATGCACTGTAAGTTGCTTTGGATAAAAGAGTCTGCTAAATGCATAAATGTAATGTAAATGTAAGAGATCTGGGTTGCGTCAGAGCTTTGATGCAGCCACGGGTGACCGCAATGCACAAACATCCCGAAGTCCACGCCGTCCATGGGACTCGAGATTTCAGCCATAGCTGCAGCGGGCGCATGTGTGATAATCCCAGATGACATACCGCTGAATCCGCCGCCCTGAGTCCGAGTAGTCTCTGAAAATCCTTCAACTGAACAGAGCTGCCTTGCCTGAATGGCGCAGGGAAGACAAAATGGCCGCCGCGCAATCTCACGAGAGGCGGGCTCTCATCTCCACGCGATCACGCGAGAGGCGGGCTCTCATCCCCACGGAGTCTAAACATACTCCCAGATATGTTATGGACTGACTTGGGGCGAGAATGCTCTTCTGCATGTTGACACAGCCCTAGGGACTCCAAGTGAATAAGCAGCGAGTCTATGTGGCTGATAAGCGTATACAGGGACTGAGCTAAAATCAGCCAATCGTCCAGATAGTTGAGGATGCACCTTCCACTCGATCTGAGTGGGGAAGTGCTGCATCGATGCACTTTGAAAAGTGTGTGGGGCCAAAGCCAGCCCGAACGGGAGAACAGAATATTGGTACGCTGTGCTTTTCCTTGACAGCATACCTCAGAAAACCGTCTGTGATGTGGTGTTATCTGAATGTGAAACTACGCGTCCTTTAAATTCACGGACGCAAACCAGTCCCCGGGGCGAATTTGCGGCAGGATCTGCTTTAGCGTTAACATCCTGAACGGACGCTTGCCAAGCGCTCTGTTGATGGGTCTGAGATCTAGAATCGGGCGGAGTCCACCATCTCTCTTAGGCACCCCGAATAGCGGCTAGACAAAACAGCAGTCCCACCTGCTCGCTGAGATTTGTTCTATCGCTCCTTCTCCGAGCAATTTGCATAGCTCTTGTTTTAGGATAAGGGCATTTCGAGCCGCTGATGAGGGGCTGTTATCATGTGAATTAGAGAGTGTTCTCTATTTAATGTTTGTCTTTCACACAATGTAAAATGAATAATTTAATAAAATGAATAAAAATGTAAAATGTATCATTTTGGTGCAGCATATACAGTAACTTGTAGAAATTGAAAAATAAAAATACTTTACCCGATTAAAAAAATATGAATTATCATATGAATTATTACCGTGACCGGTTACCTGAAGCATGGTTACAAACACCCAATGCACTTGACATTGGCAGGTGGACGCCTATGACGCAAGCTAATGAGCGTCTGCGAGCATAAAAGGGCACCTGTGGAACACATCATCCTCTTTTTTCCTTCAGGGGACCTTGTTTCTGAAGTGTGAGTAGAAATATGTCTATTGAGAAGCGCTTTAGGAGGTGTGTCGATCCATTTCAGCGTTGTCTGACACTAGATGACACATACGATCTATGCGTTATGTGTTTGGGCGAAGAGCACGGGCGCTCTGTTCTCGAGGGAATGGAGTGCGTTCATTGTGAGCCTTTTTTCAGTGGGAAAAAGCTCCGCTCTCGGGTTGTCCCTTTTTCTCGAGAGAATTGGGGCGATCATCTGCCCCCCGCGGCTCGGGTCCAGCCGCTGCTGAGGCAGTGAAGAGACTAAGTTCGCGGCGATCGCAGATGAAGCTTGCAAACGAGTTTTGAGAGAGAGTAATTTTTCATCTCACGCTCGACAGTGGCTGACGAGAGTGAACTGCGGGAGGAAGATGTATTGTCTGTTATATCTTCTGATCCAGCAGGAAGTGCTTTGCTGGCTCATGGTGTGCACGATGTAGAGCTGCTGGAGGTTATGAAGCGTGCGCTTCTGTTAGGTAAACCTACAGTGGTGGCACGGAAAAGGGGGAGTGGCTCGCAGTAGACTTGATGAGCGATCTCTCTCTGGCATAACCTCCCAGCTCCCGTGAGCCTCCCATTCCTTCTCCAGATATTCATAGTAAGATCGTAAACCATATTCAGCCCGCATCCATCGGTATAAGCATGTTAATTAGGCTGACATCGAAGGGAGGCGCGAGCGCGGATATGCGTCGATGCCCCCTAGGGGCACTTGCAAGCTAAAAAAAATAATAATATTTTTTTATCTGGATCGAGTGTTGTTAGGCTTCCTCTCATTTAAGAGAGTCCTTTCGCTGAAGCCTCCACTCTCCAGAGCTCTGCTTAGACCGCACTATTGGTGTATAGGCTCTATTGTGAGCCTTGCTAGCTTTCTCTAGCGCTGAGTGTAGTCAGGTCTCCTCTCACTTTAGAGAGTCGTTATGCTGAGACCTCTGGCAGTAAAAGTAGGTAGGCTCTGAGGAGCCTCACTAACTGCTTCTGGCGTTGAGTGTAGCCAGGCTGAGGCCTCCACTCTGAAGAGCTCCCCTACTCGGATTGAGTGTTGCTAGGCTTCCTCTCGTTTAAGAGAGTAATTCTGCTGAAGCCTCCACTCTCTAGAGCTCCGCTTAGGCAGTACTATGGACAGGCTCTTTCTTGAGCCTCACTAACTGCCTTTGGCGTTGAGTGTAGCCAGGTCTCCTCTCACTTAGAGAGTTATTATGCTGAGACCTCCACTCTGAGAGTTCCCTACCTGGATCGAGTGTTAGGCTTCCTCTCATTTAAGAGAGTCATTCTACTGAAGCCTCTGCTCTCCAGAGCTCCGCTTAGGCAGCACCTTTAGTACGTAGTCTCTATTGTGAGCCTCGCTAGCTGTCTTTAGCGCTGAGTGTAGTCAGGTCTCCTCTCGCTTTAGAGAGTCGTTATGCTGAGACCTCCACTATTAAGAGCCCCCCAACTAGGGTTGAGTGTTGTTAGGCTTCCTCTCGTTAGAGAGTCGTCCTGCTGAGGCCTCCACTCTTCAGAGCTCCGTCTGGCAGTAATAGGAGAATGTAGACTCCTTTTGAGCATCACTAACTGCCTGTGGCGGTGAGTGTAGCCAGGTCTCCTCTCAATTAGAGAGTCGTTATGCTGAGACCTCCACTCTTGAGTTCCCCTACCTGGATCGAGTGTTAGGCTTCCTCTTGTACAAGAGAGTCATTTTACTGAAGCCTCTGCTCTCCAGAGCTCCACTTAGGCAGCACCATTAGTATGTAGTCTCTATTGTGAGCCTCGCTAGCTGTCTTTGGCGCTGAGTGTAGTCAGGTCTCCTCTCGCTTTAGTAGTAGTAGTAGTAGCCCTTTATTGTCACTAGTCACAAGTACCAGCGAAATTAGCCATCAACCTGTCCATACATACACAACATACATATGACAAGGGGGTAGACAGAACAGGAAGACAGGGAATTGAAGAAAAATACAGCATTACATGAGGAAAGGGGGGAGGAAAAAAATAGCCCCCAGACTATGCTCCTTGGGGAGTACAGTGTGAGAACAGAAAAAAACACCTCAGCACAAAAACAAATACACCATACGCATGATTTTGTGACAGCCTGGCGGTACAAAGCGGCCGGAGGCAGTTGATAGGGGGAGGGGAGTAATGTCTGTAATCGGGGAGGGAGCAACAGAGTCTCACTGCAGCGCTCTTCCCAGGGTAGTTATCCAGCACGACCTTGGCCGAGGCCGGTGCTGGTACGGGGGAGCCAGAAAAGATAAGATTGATTTGTTTTGTCTTTGGGGCGAGTAGCTGCATTCCTTCACAGCTATTCTCTCTGTCCATTCTGGTCTCCGAAAGCATCAATTTTCGCTTGCAAAGCCGTGAGCTTCTTCATGATAGAATCCATATTTCGGTTAATAGTCTCAGTCTCAATGCTGACCGCTCTTCCCACAGCTTCAATCATAACGGGCAGTCTTGTGAGACTTTGGACAGCTGTTCCCGTCTTCTGAATTTTCCGATAACCCAGGGCAAAGCCTAATCCAATCAGCAAAATACCTGTTATCATGGTTCCGAATAGGTAGATATCTTCAATGTCCTCCACGGAAAGAGCCGCAAGACATACGATTCGCCACCTCTCCCAAGCGTCCATCGTATAACCCGCTGCGAACATTCCATCGGGGCAGTCAGGTTCCCCAGAACCCAGGCTTCTCTTCGAGAAGATGGTGTCAATTGCACTGAGAGACCAGTTGATCAAATCCATAATCTTCTAGTTTGGAGAACCGTGCAGAGAGAGACTCTCAATAGATGAGACGAGACAAAAGAAGCAAGCAGGGAAAATAAGGGAGGACGGGGAGTGGAAAAATGCGACCACCTCCGTTGAGAGCCAAACGAGAGAGTGGTATGCTGAGACCTCCACTCTTAAGAGCCCCTCAACTAGGGTTGAATGTTGTAAGGCTTCCTCTCGTCAGAGAGTCATTCTACTGAAGCCTCCACTCTATAGAGCTCCGCTTAGGCAGCACTATGCACAGGCTCTTTCTTGAGCCTCACTAACTGCCTCTGGCGCTGAGTATAGCCAGGTCTCCTCTCAATTAGAGAGTCGTCATGCTGAGACCTCCACTCTTAAGAGTTCCCCTACCTGGATAAGCGTAGGCGTCCACCTGCCAATGTCAAGTGCATTGGGTGTTTGTAATCATGCTTCAGGTAACCGGTCACGCTGGAGGCGTTCCCAAAGCGACCCTCGATAGAGGACGCAGTGTCTCGTTCCCTATTCTCAGGGAACTATGGTTACATACGTTATGGTCTTGCCCTCTTTTGGGTTAATCTGATCACCTGATGTTAACAAATAAACTTGTGAATTTAAAACTGTATTAGTAAATGTTGAAACTGATATTAAGGTTATTAATTGCTGTACTAGTATTGTTCATCATTAGTTCATGTTAACTAATGTAGTAAATGTTAACAAATGAAATATTAGTGTAAAGTGTTAACGAGTCAGCAGTGTGTGAGAACTACAGACATAAATATATTTACCATAGATAGCAAAACGTGTAATGTGTAAACTAACTTGGATAAATAGATCACATCTTTATGAGGAATTTTGCTGATTTTAAACCTCCGTAATCTTTGGTAATAGGCTTATTTTCCATAAATCTGATTTATTGTGTTTTCTCTTTCTGTCTTCAGTCTGTGTAGATGCAGTATTAGAGAGAAACAGAGTCTGATCCTGACTTCAGCTCTGAAATCAAACCCATCACACCTGAGAGAACTGGACCTGAACGGGAATCAAATAAGAAACACAGGAGTGAATCACTTATGTGACGTACTGAAGGATTCAGACTGTAAACTGGAGAGATTGAGGTCAGGAACATTCACAAGAATCACAATCATTCAAATCACCACAAAACACTTTATACTCAATATCTCATGATGAACTCACATTGTATTTGTGCTGTACAAACATTTAAATAAACATAATCATGTCGATGATGATATTTTTTCTTGTTTTGAACTCTTTCTGTTAATGTAGGTTAGGATGGTGTAATATGACAGATGAAGGTTGTTCTGCTGTGACTTCAGCTCTGAAATCACACCCATCACACCTGAGAGAACTGGACCTGAGCTATAATGAACTAGGAGACTCTGGAGTGAAAAACCTCAGCGATCTACTGATGAACACACAATGCAAGCTGGAGAAACTACAGTTAGTATCATTATACTGTCCAGCAGATACAGTCTGATTAAACTTTACTGTTTAAACACAACTGGACCTAAGTTACATCGTTTATACTGTAGTACTGCATCTTCCAGCCTTTGCTGTCATTGGTCATAATTATCTAACTAGTAAATAACTGCATTTAAAATATTAGAAACAATGTACTGATTGTCTGCATGCTATTCTGCAGAAATATCATGAGATTTGCATCTGCTGCTATGAAAGACAAAAAATAAACATAAGAAATAGTTAAAAATAAACTAAAGAGAACAAACAACAGTTTCCAGCACACAGAACTAGTGACACGATTACAAGCAGATTATGTGAACTACAGACTATATGACTGCTGCTGTATGATTCATAATGTAAGACAGTAACTCATCTCATGTGAAACTGATGATACTCATAAACACATCACATCAACAATAACTGCTGTGTGTTCACTGCAAACGACACTAGTGTGTTTTACAATGAAAACGGTCCTCGTCTACAATGGTGTTTCAGAAACCATCTCTGTCTACACTACACAACCAAACACGCATGTCACGTGGCCCTTCATACAGGTACAACTATAGATATGTACAGGTAGGTCCCTATTATTTAGATGGAGGACACTTCTGCGTGCTTGGAGCGGTCGAATGAGGAATCTACACATTCATATCTATGGGTACAATAATGAGCATGATGTTATGGTTTACACGGTCGTCAAGGATACACAGAGAGATTGTGGTCTTCCACGCCATCGTTTCCAAACGCTCTGGTCCATTTACACTGAAACACAACCCTGGAGTTATCAGGCTAAAACAGGTCTGCAGTGCTTTCAAACGTCTCTGTTTTCAACCTTGCACACGCTGGAGTCGTGTAAACGATAGACGTAACCGTAGCACAAGTTCTGTGTTTAAAACGAAAATAAACTCATGTAAACGGCCTTAGACTGTTAGAAAGAACAAATCATATTGTATTTCTGTGCAGATCATTAATCACAATGATCTACTGGAGCTCCTCAAGAAGATGATCGTTGGGGGGGGGGGCGCTCGAGAGCACCGCATGGAGTAGACGTAGTTTTTGAGGTCTCTTCCTTATACCTCGGAAAATTAGTCTTATTTAATTTTAAACAAAACAAAACGATACCCCGTATTGCTTGAAATCAAGATGACGAAGCCTAAAACGAAAAAAGGAGATCAGTCGACCAATGCAGACGAACAATCAGGGGAAAAGCAAGCTCTGACTGAACAAGCGTCTAATGCTGCCGCTAACGACGAGACTACGGCCTTATCCTCTGTTCTGACAGCTATCCAAGCTTTGGATAAGTCTATGAATGACAGATTTATCTCTGTTGAAAGTACCCTGTCACGGATGCAAACATCACTCTACGAAATGAATTCCCGTACTTCAGATCTGGAGGGCACGAGAGCCGAACAAGAGAGCCGCATCTCTGATTTAGAGGCTCTCTGTCAGGATATCGTCGCGGCCAATAAGGCCCTACATGCCAAGCTTGACGACCTGGAGGGCCGTTCCCGTCGACAAAATATAAAAATTACGGGGCTACAAGAGAAAGTTGAAAACGGCCGTCCTACTGAATTTGTCAAAGTTGATTCCGGATCTCTTGGGAGCTCAGAACTTTCCGTCGGGAGTAAAAGTGGATCGCGCACATCGCATTGGTCCATTGCCAGCTAAAGGAGGTCGTCCTCGAACGCTAATAGCAAGAATCCACTATTACCCCGTTAAAGAATTAATCCTGAGGCTGTCCCGACAACAATCACCTCTACAGTTTGAAGGAATGGGGATCTCCATATATCCCGATCTAACAGCGGATGTGTTGTTGCAGCGCCGTAACTTTGACGTAGTGAAAAAGAAATTAAAAGAGGCCGGCGTCAGATATGGACTGCTCTTCCCTGCGCGACTTATCGTCACTCATGGATTGGAAAAGAGAATCTTCAACTCAGTCGCAGATGCCGAGGCTTTCGCCAATACAATCATCGCCGCATCTTGACTTTGACTGCACGTATTAATTTGTACGTGATCCGGGCGATATTTAATGTTGTTCTAAGCATACGGATCCTGAAAGTGAGTCCGTTTCTGCTCGCGCTTCACCATACAGATTGGTGATCTGGGTTTACTCACATGGAAAGCTGATGATATCTGTATCCGAGTGCAACTGATACGTTTATGACTGTTGGCTTTACACTGAAAGTACCATTATGCCGGATCATGGTTCTGACATTTTGTTGAATACGTCTGTGAGATAATGTTAAGGTTGTGCCAGTTTTCGGATGTACTAGCCTACTACTAGTTTTGTTAAATGCCGAGGGAGGAGGAGGAGCCGTTCGTATGGGGTTTGTATTTTCTTCTCCACTTCGTTTGGGGAAGTGGATTAGAGGGAGGGGGTGACATTGAGGGTTTCATACTACGTTATTGAACATATATGGACCAAATCATGACGATCCATCCTTTTTTCGTAAAGTTTTCAATCTTCTGCCTAATCTGTCAAACACACATCTAATAATCAGTGGTGATTTTAATCTGGTTTTAGATCCTGTTCTGGACAGGACCTCTAACCGTTCCATGGGTCATCTGCCAAATTCTGTCGCCACCCTGAACGAATTCATTACTTCATTTGATTTGGTTGATGTTTGGAGGTTAAAGCATCCGACCGATAGACAATATACTTTTTCTCTCATGTCCACAATTCATATTCTAGAATAGATTTCTTTCTAGTTGATTTTAAGGTGGCCTCATGCGTAACTTCAGTGAAACATCATAATAGAATTATCTCTGATCATTCTGCGGTGACCATTTCGCTTGACCTTTTTGATATAAAGCCTAATTATAGCTGGCGATTTAACCCTACATTACTCCTTGATTCTCATTTTTCTCAGTGTGTCATAGAATGGCTGGATGACTATATTATGTTTAACGACACAGGGGAAGTGTCCGACTCAACTCTGTGGGAGTCACTTAAGGCAGTACTAAGGGGACACATCATCTCATATGAATCCGGCTTAAAGAAACAAAGAAAAGCTCGCCTGTCAGTAATTGAAGCTCGTCTTAATCAACTTGAGCATTTACATGCAGACTCCGCAGATCCTGTTCTACTCAAAGAAATTATAGCACTAAAACTAGAATATAATAAAATTATTTCCAACCAAGTTAACAATATGCTATTGAAAATAAAACAAAAACAATTTGAGTTAGGGGACAAACCAGACAGGCTACTCGCTCGACAGCTGAGAAGTATCCAAGCTAGTAGATCTATTCATCAAATTAGGAAAAAGGATGGAACGCTAGCGACGAACCCTAGGGACATTAATGAATGTTTCAAGGAATTTTATGAGGCTTTGTACGAATCACGAACATCCACTGACCCTGCAGATCTTTCTTGCTTCCTCCAATCATTACACCTCCCCAAATTAGATGATATAGATCGAAGTGCCCTCAATGCAAACATAACGTTAGATGAAATATTTGAAGCTATCACATCGTTCCCTAGCAGCAAGGCCCCCGGACTTGACGGTTTCGGAATTGAATTTTATAAGAAATACTCCCAAAAACTCGCTCCCCTGATGTTGAGATTATTTAACCACTCTATTGAAAATCAGGAATTTCCACAATCAATGTATGATGCCAACATTTCTTTAATTCTTAAAAAAGGGAAAGATGAAATGGATCCAGCATCATACCGCCCCATAGCTCTTCTAAATTCAGATCTTAAAATTTTCACAAAAATCCTTGCGAATAGACTAAATAAATGTATAACTAAAATTATTCACTCCGATCAGACCGGTTTCATTCCAGGGCGCTTTTCCTTCTTTAATGTGAGACGCTTAATGAACATTTTATATTCAAAGTATGATTCTCGCCAAAATGTCGCCATCTTATCTATCGATGCCGAAAAGGCATTCGACCAAATTGAATGGAATTATATTATTTCGGTGCTCCAAGAGTTTGATTTAGGTGAATCATTCTCTCTATGGGTAAAAATGCTTTACGCCAAACCCAGGGCCTCAGTGCTTACTAATTTCGATAAATCATCACAATTCGCACTACATAGAGGCACTAGGCAGGGGTGTCCGCTTTCACCCTTGCTTTTTGCCATCGCTATAGAGCCCCTTGCGGTTGCTATAAGAAATAACCCACTTATTTCATCTCCTAAGATAGGCCACTTAGAACACCATATATCTCTTTATGCCGATGACATTATTCTTTACCTTGTTGACCCAGAACGGTCTATCCCACCCCTATTAGACTTACTGGAGACTTTTGGAAAGTTCTCTGTATATACTGTAAATTGGCAAAAGAGTGAATTCATGTCTGTTACTAATAATGTTGACCCAGGCTTCATAAAAAACCTACCTTTTTAAAATCGCAGCAGACAGTTTGAAGTATTTGGGGGTCATTTTACCAAAAAATGCAAAGGATATTTATACATTAAATTACTTAACTATGCTAGAGAACTTGAAACGTAATATTGAAAGCTGGAGGACCTTCCCTCTCTCTATGGTAGGGCGTGTGAATGCAATCAAGATGGTGACATTGCCCAGATTTCTTTACCTTTTCCAAAACCTGCCAATTTTCCTGCCCAAAACTTTGTTTAAAGCCTTGGATTCGATTGTCCTGCCATTTGCATGGGGCTTCAGAGCACACCGTATTTCTAAGTTGCATGTTTGTAAACCAAGGTCGATAGGAGGATTAGGCTTGCCAAACTTCCAGCATTATTATTGGGCTGCAAACTGCAGAGCCTTATCATACTGGAAAAAATCTAATCTTTCGGGGCCTGCAGATGATATTCCATCTTGGCTCGCCATTGAACAGAGTGTTACTAACTACTCTCTTTCCTCTTTGCTTTTTGCGGCACCCGTGCCACTTAAAAAAGTGGCCAACACAAACATTGTGCTTGGTAGCTCTCTCAAAATATGGTACCAGGTACGGAAAGCATTCACATTACCATCCACTACACTGTCCACCCCTATCGCTCACAATCATGCCTTTAAGCCATCACTTACAGACCACACATTTTCAGTTTGGTCTAGCAAAGGAATGTTCACCGTGAAAGACTTGTACGTGGAAGGTAAATTTGCCACATTTTCTCAGCTGAAGGAAAAATTTGATCTTCCATCAACGCATTTTTTTAGATACCTTCAGCTGAGAAATTATGTTCGCACGTCAATCTTAAAATTTGAACTACTTACAGATGAAAATGAAGTATATAAATTGCTTTCTGCCTCCTAATTCCCTTAATTTGATTTCCCGTTTTATGGGAGTCTTTACCAGTCAGCTCAGCATATCTACCCTATATTTGAAAGATTCCTGGGAAAAGGATTTAGGCATTCAGATAACCGACAAGGACTGGCTTGAGTATATTAAGATCATAAATACATGTTCTATTAACTCAAGACACCAACTAATTCAATATAAAGTAGTACATAGGCTTCATTACTCAAGAGTTAGGCTTAATCAATTTTACCCCTCCATCTCTTCTAAATGTCTAAAATGTGAATCTGCAGAGGGCTCTCTAGGACATCTTTTTTGGTCATGCCCAAAACTTTATGAGTTTTGGAGTGAAATTTTCAGATTCTACTCAGTGGCTTATTCCTGTGACCTCACCCCTGACCCAGAAATTGCTGTCTTTGGCTGGTCTAATTCCCTTGAGGGCTTGGGCCATCAAATAAAAAAAGCTGTCCAATATGGAATGGTAATAGCTAAAAAAATCATCCTTTGTCAATGGAAAAGTGTATCAAAACCACTTTTTAAATATTGGTTGTCTGAACTTTCTGCGACTTTGCATTTAGAGAGACTCAGATACAACCTTTTTGGCAACATTGCTGGCTTTGAGGCCACCTGGGAACCCTTTCTTAAACATTTAACAAATGTTCAAGTTAACAGCTTAAAGGTTTGACCCTTTTACTGTCTATATTATTATTATATTGCTCGTTCCCACTGGCCTAGAAATAGATGTATAACATAACAAATTTGTATAGAACTGGAGGAACTGATGTTCAAAACTGTTTATTTTATGTTTTTTTTCTTGTTGTCTTTTTGTATTGATTGTCATGTTCTATGTTGTCATAATGTTGAAATAAAAACAATATTAAAAAAAAAAAAAAAAAAAGATGATCATTATACATCTATATTTACATTTATTCATTTAGCAGATGCTTTTATCCAAAGAGACTTACAATTGAGGAATACAAGAAGCGGTTCATCATTAAGAGGCAAATAAACGCAGGAGGTGCTCGAAATACAAAGTTTCAGACATCGTCAGATTAGTACAAGATAGAAAAGAGAGGAATTAAGAAAAGTGAAATCATAGATTTTTTACATCTGATTGATTGTGTTTTCTCTTTCTGTCTTCAGTCTGTGGAGATGCAGTATTACAGAGAAACAGAGTCTGATCCTGACTTCAGCTCTGAAATCAAACCCATCACACCTGAGAGAACTAAACCTGAGCGAGAATCAAATGAGAAACACAGGAGTGAATCACTTATGTGACGTACTGAAGGATTCAGACTGTAAACTGGAGAGATTGAGGTCAGGAACATTCACAAGAATCACAATCATTCAAATCACCACAAAACACTTTATAATCAATATCTCATGATGAACTCACATTATATTTGTGCTGTACAAACATTTTAATAAACATAATGATATCAATGATGATATTTTTTCTTGTTTTGAACTCTTTCTGTTAATGTAGGTTAGGATGGTGTCATATGACAGATGAAGGTTGTTCTGCTGTGACTTCAGCTCTGAAATCAAACCCATCACACCTGAGAGAACTGGACCTGAGCTATAATGAACTAGGAGACTCTGGAGTGAAAAACCTCAGCGATCTACTGATGAACACACAATGCAAGCTGGAGAAACTACAGTTAGTATCATTATACTGTACAGCAGATACAGTCTGATTAAACTTTACTGTGTAGTTTAATATCGCTGGACTCATGTTCATCATTTCTAGCGCTGCTGCTTCTGTGTTTCTCCATCTGAGGAAAGATTCAGAAACACTATTAGTTCATGGGTTTATATCTGTAGAAACAGCATCAAACTCACTGAAATCTGACAAATCTTTGCTGTGAAACAAGACAGAAGTGAAAACAGAATAAACAGATGATAGTAGATTATTCTGAGTCACATTTATTCTGAACTAATGATACTCTTTAATAAATAATGTGTTCCAAATGTTTGGAGATTTAACACTCTTAAAATATCTTAAATTAATTCATTCTTGTATACTGTTTTCTTGCATTACAAATATGAATTTAGACCTTTTAAGTGTTATTTTTCTATTGTGTCTACATCAGTCCTATATATGAATCTACATTAATAAAATGCACTTGTTGAGTGAAGACAAATCCAGACTTGGATTATAATAACTATAATGTCCTCAATCACTCCTGTCTTCATTTGTTTCATATCATTGTTCTGGTTTATTAGTGGCTGTATAGCATTTACTCATGATCATCATAAATCTGATTGATTGTGTTTTCTCTTTCTGTCTTCAGTCTCTACAGATGCAGTATTACAGAGAAACGGAGTCTGATCCTGACTTCAGCTCTGAAATCAAACCCATCACACCTGAGAGAACTGGACCTGAGCTATAATGAACTAGGAGACTCTGGAGTGAAAAACCTCAGCGATCTACTGATGAACACACAATTCAAGCTGGAGAAACTACAGTTAGTATCATTATACTGTACAGCAGATACAGTCTGATTAAACTTTACTGTTTAAACACAACTGGACCTAAGTTACATCGTTTATACTGTAGTACTGCATCTTCCAGCCTTTGCTGTCGTTGGTCATAATTATCTAACTAGTAAATAACTGAATTTAAAATATTAGAAACTATGTACTGATTGTCTACATGTTATTCTGCAGAAATATCATGAGATTTGCATCTGCTGCTACGAAAGACCTAAAAATAAACTAAAGAGAATAAACAACAGTTTCCAGCACACAGAACTAGTGACACGATTACAAGCAGATTATGTGAACTACAGACTATATGACTGCTGCTGTATGATTTATAATGTAAGACAGTAACTCATCTCATGTGAAACTGATGATACTCATAAACACATCACATCAACAATAACTGCTGTGTGTTCACAGCAAACTACACTAGTGTGTTTTACAATGAAAACGGTCCTCGTCTACACTGGTGTTTCAGAAACCATCTCTGTCTACACTTCACAACCAAACACACATGTCACGTGACCCTTCATACAGGTACAGCCATAGATATGTACAGGTAGATCCCTATTATTTAGATGGAGGACACTTCTGCGTGCTTGGAGCGGTCGAATGAGGAATCTACACATTCATATCTATGGGTACAATAATGAGCATGATGTTATGGTTTACACGGTCGTCAAGGATACACAGAGAGATTGTGGTCATCCACGCCATCGTTTCCAAACGCTCTGGTCCGTTTACACTGAAACACAACCCTGGAGTTATCAGACTAAAACAGGTCTGCAGTGCTTTCAAACGTCTCTGTTTCCAAACTTGCACACGCTGGAGTCGTGTAAACGATAGACGTAACCGTAGCACAAGTTCTGTGTTTAAAACGAAAATACACTTGTGTAAACGGCCTTAGACTGTTAGAAAGAACAAATCATATTGTATTTCTGTGCAGATCATTAATCACAATGATCTACTGGAGCTCCTCAAGAAGATGATCGTTATACATCTATATTTACATTTATTCATTTAGCAGATGCGTTTATCCAAAGAGACTTACAATTAAGGAATACAAGAACCGGCTCATCATTAAGAGGCAAATAAACGCAGGAGGTGCTCGAAATACAAAGTTTCAGACATCGTTCAGATTAGTACAAGATAGAAAACAGAGGAATTAAGAAAAGTAAAATCATAGATTTTTTACATCTGATTGATTGTGTTTTCTCTTTCTGTCTTCAGTCTCTACAGATGCAGCATTACAGAGAAACAGAGTCTGATCCTGACTTCAGCTCTGAAATCAAACCCATCACACCTGAGAGAACTGAACCTGAGCGAGAATCAAATAAGAAACACAGGAGTGAATCACTTATGTGACGTACTGAAGGATTCAGACTGTAAACTGGAGAGATTGAGGTCAGGAACATTCACAAGAATCACAATCATTCAAATCACCACAAAACACGTTATACTCAATATCTCATGATGAACTCACATTATATTTGTGTCTGATTCTTCACATTAATGATTGTTTGTGAGATGATCTCTTCCTCTGTTTGTCTCTTTCTAGACTTTATAACTGTGGCATTACAGATGTTTCTTCTTTAACTCAGTCTTTGAGAAACTCAAAAGCGCTGGAGTTTCTAAAAGAGCTTGATCTGAGATGTAATATGATTGGAGACTCGAAGCAGCGGCTCATTGATGTGATACGAGACTCAAACTGTGACCTGAGGTGAGAAAACATCACTCTGATATTAAAGAGAGCTTCAGTTACTGCTGATATGAACTAATATATACAGTCAAATATTAGTGAAAGGAGATCCTCAGATGATCATCAAGCTTTACTGCAGCAGAGGGTTATTGTGTAAGAATGATGTAAAGTTGATTAAATGTTGAACACAAAGAAGGAAAGAGAACAAAAGCACACTGTCACAGCTTTATACAGCAATACCTGCTTTATTAATAACATCAGTAATAGTGAATCATTTCAGTCTGAACACAGATTTGATCAGATTGTAGGAAAACGCTGTGAAATCAGATTCCAGCATCACATGATCAATGTCTCTGTGTTTTTACTTTCACCAGCAACACTTACTTTACTTTACTTTCAGTTCTTTACTAAGACCAACACAAACATGTTTAAACTAGAGGACAAACATTAACTACTGGAACTAAAGCTTTTGATTCAAGGCCAAATCACATTTATATTCGTTCTGTTGTGTATTATTTATGATGTACAATCATTAGCACGTGTTTCTCTTTATAGTGACTCAATAGGAGTCACACAAACATTATTATACATAACAATTCATATTCTACATGTATTACAACACATATTATTTTAGAAATATATGTGCAAGATCATGTAAATGTAACGCTTTACTAAAAAAAATAATTGAAATACTAATTTGTCATTTGATCCACTGAACACTGATTGTTTTCTCTTCTGCTCCACCTTACAGTGTAAATGAAGATCCATCACCAGCAGTCCCTGATAGAGTTCAGACATCAACAGTCCCTGATAGTCTTCAAAAGATGATAAATGCAGTATATCATAGATTCAGATGATGATGACGATGATGATGATTAGAGGAGGCGTGGACATCAGGTGAGGATCCACAGAAGACCTTCACTACTGTGTCTATGAGCAGAAATAAATGTGATCCATAAATACAGCTGGAAGAGACTCTTTACACTCAAATAATGCAGCATGTGTGTTATTGAATTATTAGTGTTGCTTTAGTATTCAGATGATCTTTATGTTTTATTTAAAGGTGTAACGGAGGAAGAAGCTCAGATGAGTCTGTCTGGATCTTCAGTTTAACATCTACAGATATAATAATATTTCTATTAAATCTTAATTTGTGTAGGTAACTATATACTCTGTTCTTCTTCTAGTTATCAATCAGCACATTCATCATACAAAATATTAAAAAGACAAATGTCATTAAATTAAAGTTTGACATTGGTCACATTATTGCAAAACGTGATATTGATTATTAACAAGGTTAATAATTAATGGGGATCTAAAGACAATATTAAAGAATATAAAATCCGTCATCATATGTTTGAAAGTTTGTTTTCTCTGTTATTATAGTTGATAAGCATGATTATGGTATTTTAATATTTGTATACGCTTCACTATTTTGCATTTATCATCCGCTGCTCAATACATTTATTAGATTTTTGATGTAATTTTTTTTTATATTAATTTTTTTGATTAATATTTTGATGTAAATATACGCTCTGCTGGATTTGCTTCACCTGAATGTCACACGTCTCATGCATTCAAGATTCACTCCTCATCTTATAATCAGAGGAAAGTTGTTCATCAAAAACATTTGTGTCCCAGAAAACCCTGTTTAATGTTTCAAGGCACTCAGATTAATTAAAGGAGTATTTGTCAATTCTGTCATCATTTACTCGTCCTCGTGTTATTCCTAACATTTATTTCTTCCATGAAACACAAAATATAATGTTTGTGTCCACTGTAATGAAAGGCAATGGAAAACAAATCAAGCTCTATTCACACGAGTCTGGAACAACATATGTGTCATGATTCACCGCACACACACACACACACACACACACACTCACTCTCTCTCTCACAATCACACACACACACACACTCACTCTGTCTCTCTCACACACACACACACACACACACACACACTCTCTCTCACACACACACACACACACTCTCACTCTCTCACACACACACTCACTCGCTCTCTCACACACACTCACTCTCTCTCTCACACACACTCACTCTCTCTCTCACACGCACACTCACTCTCTCTCACACACACACACACACACACACTCTCTCTCTCAGACACACTCACACTCACCCACCCGCAAGCTCTCTCACACACACACACCTAACCTACACATTGAGTATTGTTTATGCCATTTCAGACAGCCGTAGTATTTTTTGAAGGTTATCTATTGGTTATCCAGCTTAAGTTACATATGATCTATATTCAAATTAATTTAATATAATTTATAATAACGCTTAAACAAAAATTGCTTGTGTGTAATGGATTAATAATATAATTAAACAAATCATATGAAAAGTTATTATTAAAGCCAGACATTTTTATTTTACTATTGACTAGAATTAGTACTAATTTGGAGCCAGATAAACTTTTGCACACACACTTTAACTCAAAGACTGAATAAGATATTATTAATATGAGAGTTCTCCCATCTAATAATCAGAAACAATCATCTGCAGCAGAGAGTAAGGTTCACAATGTGACCGTTTATCATTGAACATTAATGAAATCAATACTTGGAGGACACTGAAGGTTGATCATGAAACGTTTATTAATAAACAAAACACCAAAACATGATCTTAGCGCTTGCCACCAACACGAGGAGCGCTGATCTTCATGGGCTTCAAAACGACACAAACACGTCACTGACTACACGAAGGACATTCAAACACGGATTTACATTAGGTTTGCAGTAATGTGTAGGGCTATAAATGACACTGAGCACCCATGATTAAGAGCACTAGGTGTAGACATAGTCCTTCTACTCTATGCCACCTTATGACGCAGAAGAGACAGAATCAGTCACACTGCAACGCCTCAAGGGGCAAAACACCACCACACCACACAAATACACCACTTACAGAAGATACACCACACAAATACACCACTTACAGAAGATACACCACACAAATACACCACTTACAGAAGATACACCACTTACAGAAGATACACCACACAAATACACCACTTACAGAAGATAGGCCACACAAATACACCACTTACAGAAGATGCACCACACAAATACACCACTTACAGAAGATACACCACACAAATACACCCCTTACAGAAGATACACCACACAAATACACCACTTACAGAAGATACACCACACAAATACACCACTTACAGAAGATACACCACACAAATACACCACTTACAGAAGATGCACCACACAAATACACCACTTACAGAAGATGCACCACACAAATAGACCACTTACAGAAGATGCACCACACAAATAGACCACTTACAGAAGATGCACCACACAAATAGACCACTTACAGAAGATGCACCATACAAATACACCACTTACAGAAGATGCACCACACAAATACACCACTTACAGAAGATGCACCACACAAATACACCACTTACAGAAGATGCACCACACAAATACACCACTTAAAGAAGATGCACCACACAAATACACCACTTACAGAAGATGCACCACACAAATACATCACTTACAGAAGATGCACCACACAAATACACCACTTACAGAAGATGCACCACACAAATACACCACTTACAGAAGATACACCACACAAATACACCACTTACAGAAGATAAAGAGCCGCTCAAGAGATAATCAGCCCATGATTCACTCATCCTCTAGTCTTTCTAAGTGTTTATGACTCTTTCAGACTAATCCAAGCAGAGTTACATTAAAATATGTCCTGGCTCTTGTAACGGATGTATGCCAGTAAGGGCTGTGTGTAAACCTCACTCCCCTGACCTCAAATAGAGGCGCTCTATGCCTCCCGCGCCGGCATCCCGGGTTCGAGACCCACTCGATGGTGCGGACCTGGGGGGGTTACACTCTTACAAGCTTTATAATGGCAGTGAATGTCCAGCAGACGTACTGCGTCCATTCATCATGAAGAGAGCCTCGCACGGCACCGGGGGAGAATAAAGGCCACCTGAATGAATCGATGCCTTTCTACTAGACACACTCCCATATTTAATACATTTAAACACTGCGGTCAGGCCAGCCATCACTTTGAAAAACACAGTCATTCTAGCCGCCACGTTATTTTCTGGTGCGCGCGTATACTATGCGTTGCGGTAATAGCGTGTAAAAACTCAGATCACAGGAAAAGCAATCTCTGGCATTCATTTATTGAGGCAGTTTCTCTGTCAATAACTAATAAACGAATTAACTAATACATTCCACTACCCCAGGGTGTCACTCAAGCCGTTTCCAGACGATCTAAAGTTGTATTACATAATAAAAGCTCTCCAAATCTCACACTCTACCTGATCTGTCTTTGATTTTTGATAGCTCTAAAAAGGAAACTCCCTGTTTCCACAGAACAATTTCAATTCAGATTGACAGTCCACTACCCCAGGATGACACTCAAGCAGTTTCAAGACAATCTGATGTTGTATTAAATAATAAAAGCTCTCCAAATCTCACATTCTACCTGACCTGCCTTTGATTTTGAATGGCTCTAAAAATAAAAGTCCCTGCTTCCACAGACCAATTTTAATTCAGATTGACAGTCCACTACCCCAGGATGACACTCAAATAGTTTCAAGACAATCTGATATTGAATTACATAATAAACGCTCTCCAAATCTCATATTTCACGTCTTCTGTCTGTGATTTTGGATGGCTTTAAAAAGGAAACTCCCTGTTTCCACAGAACAATTTTAATTCAGATTGACAGTCCACTACCCCAGGGTGTCACTCAAGAAGTTTCAAGACGATCTGATGTTGCATTAGAAAATAAAAGCGCTCCAAATCTCATATTCTACCTCTTCTGTCTGTGATTTTGGATAGCTCTAAAAAGTAAACTCCCTGTTTCCACAGAACAATTTTAATTCAGATTGACATTCCACTACCCCAGGATGTAACTCAAATAGTTTCAAGACAAGCTGATGTTTAATTACATAATAAAGGCCCTCCAAATATCATATTCTAACTGTTCTGTCTGTGATTTTGAATGGCTCTAAAAATAAAAGTCCCTGTTTCCACAGAACAATTTTAATTCAGATTGACAGTCCACTACCCCAGGATTTCACTAGAACCATTCAAAATCAAAGGCAAGTCAGGTAGAATGTGATATTTGGAGAGCTTTTATTATGTAATTCTACATCAGATTGTCTTGAACCTGCTTGAATGGCATCCTGGGGTAGTGGAAGGTCAATCTGAATTGAAATTGCTCTGTGGAAACAAGGAGTTTCCTTTTTAGAGCCATTCAAAATCAGAGGCAGGTCAGGTGTAGAATGTGAGATTTGGAGAGCTTTTATTATGTAATAAAACATCAGATCATCTTGAAACTAATTGTGTCATTCTGTACGGTGACGTAATACTGCCACCCAGATAATATTTTTCCACTCAATTATGTCGTAATAACGAGATCTTTTCTCGTTATAACGAGATCTTTTCTCGTAATAACGAGATCTTTTCTCGTTATAACGAGATCTTTTCTCGTAATAACGAGATCTTTTCTCGTTAAAACTACATATTTTCTCGTTATAACGAGATCTTTTCTCGTTAAAACGACATATTTTCTCGTAATAACGAGATCTTTTCTCGGTAAAACGACATATTTTCTCGTTAGAACGACATCTTTTCTCGTTATAACGACATATTTTTCTTGTAATAACGACATGTGTCGTTATAATAGATATATGGTAGAGCTGAGGTGAGCGAGTGTCCGCCCTGCTCAGTCTGACAGAAACGAGGATCTGCACGCTGCTGAATTGAAATACACTGTTTTAAATGTATTTAATGTAATGGTTTTAATTATAGCAGCATGTTTATTAGGATTAATCTCCAATACAACATTATCCAATAACAGCACTCAGACCCATGACTTGTTTAGGCTATATATGATCAGATCAAAACAGTTATTTTTGAATAATTGACTCTGGGCTTGGAATATTTATTTATTTGAATGACTGAAGTTTGATTGAACAACAAATCGAAATATGAACAATAACGGTAAAGGCCTCCTCATGTCGTGGCCTCGCTATGTTGAGGGAACAACATCCATTTCTCGTTGCATAAACAAACCTACTTGACCTTTATGAATTATCAAAGAAATTATTACATAATGAATTATTATATTGACCATAGGCTACCGGACTTAATGATGTACACAGCATTCAAGTTTATCACGAATAGGCTAATATTACATAAAGTACATAAAATAAAACTGCATGTGCACACAGTGATTTACATGATCATATCACCCACCTGCAGCACTTCTGCAAGCAGAGAACAACATAATAAAGCTAGGCGTTATATATTATAACGAATAAATAGGCCTATACAAAAAATATATTTTGACTTAAATAATAATTTAAGAAAATAAAAGAAATACTGTGCAACAAGCAGCCTACTCTAAAAAAAAGTCCTGGATTATTTTTTTTTAACCCAAATGCTGAGATGAGCCTTTTGGGTAATTTATTTGAGCTATTTTTCCAGTGTTTGGGTAGTTTGTGTACATTTTATTTTATTTATAAAATTGTTTCTGTGCAGAATATCGTTCAAATATATGCAGAGTAACATACAGGCGCAGGGTGTGAATCACTAAACGAACGTCGCTCGCATTGCGTCGGTTTTATTGCTTGATGAAGAATCTGATGCTTTGCTTAAAATAAACTATTCTATTTATAAAGATACAGAACACAAATACTTTGGATGTTAAAACATGTCCTCAGAGCTGTTGACTGTTTGTTGTTGAGCAGGTAATGAAGGCAATCTCAGTTCATTTCGTCCATGAGAGAAGCGCAGGGCGGCGGTCTTATCCGTGATCAGTTCCCGCCGAACACGACTCCAGCTCGGCGCGAGAGCCAGCGCCGTTACGGTGGAAACACAGTTACAGAGTGGTCCATTTACTCCTGAATTACATCGGCTTAATGTTTAATCTTTACTTCTAATGTTTGTTAAACGAGATTAAATAGGCAATGTGTAGGCCTATAGCTTATAAAAACAAGCAAATGAGAAGTAAAGGAAGTTATCACGTAAACCAGTGCTTCTGGAGTATTTTACAAAATTATTTAAGTTAATCTGTAAACATTATTTCATGCATAAAGTAAAAAAAAGCTAATATTATAATAGAAACGAATAAACCCATTAGCTGGGTTAAATCAACCATTAATGATGGGTTAAATAAACAACCCGATTTACTGGGTAAAATGAACCCCAAATGTGTTCTGTCCTATATTTATCCAGCCCAAATTGGGTTGTTTTTAACCTAGTGTTTTTAGAGTATGCAGAGTTTTTTTCATTATTGTGCTGCGCACAAACAGCAGACGGCAGAAAGCTGCATTCTATTCTTTTGTCTTATTTTACAAAAAAAATGTAGAATTAAATAATAAAATGCGACTTGTTTATTTCTCTCTCTCGCTCTCTCTAAAAAACGTGTTTTTTATATGCGTATAGCTTATTTTAACCATGCAGCAAACCTTTTAACATATTTTAATAAATTACTAAAAATAAATAAATAAGTGACTTTAAACCGTTTAACTGATTGTATTAATCGGTCAAAATTCTTATCAGTCGGTTAACGGTTAATGAACATCCCTAATTAAAACAATTTCACCCTGAAACATAACTGTTTAATTGAGACATTTATTCAATAATTTAACTATAAACAGGAAAAAATAAATAGGCCTAAAGTTACAGGGGACATTTAATGTGAGCGCGTGATCTGAGCGGATTTGGTTTACCGGTGAGCGTGAGCGGAACATTAGCGGAGCGTTTGATTTGGCCGTGAACGACTGAGCGGAGCGCACACACACAGAGCGAAATATTGAGCGGAGCGTTCGCTCACATGCTCTGGTACAAAACGTTAATTAGGTAAAGCGATACACGAATTTTCATGGGAAAGTAATAAAATATTATATTATATGAAATAGAAATAGGCCTATAGCCCTAACAAGTTAATATAACCTAATAATAATAATAATATAAAAATATTAAATGAAATGTTTAATGTTAATAAAAACAGTTTTATCCATCTCTGATAGTCCCGGGTTGCTGTGAACCGAGGATGGCCCCTAAAAAAAATAAATGTTTTAACTCAGCCTGTCTTTACTGTCTATCCGTCACGCAGAATAAGAGTGCATATGTACCGCTCTGAAAATTACTCACAATAACGTTTCATACAGTCTGGATGTTGCTTTATCTCATATAAAGCACACCACTGTTCTTCTCAATTCGGCGACACCGACGCGATCCCTTACATTGTGATAACCGAGGAAAGCAATATAAATGTCTGCTTTATTTTATATACTTCCACAATAAGAACTACATTTTACGAATTGCTTTTGTAAAATAACGGCGTGCGCTTTCTGGCGCGCCTTATGTCTAAAGGTCTACTTAAATAAAACAATCGAAAACAAGTTTGTGTTTATTTAATTTGTATAACCTAAATCCAGCAAGAGGTACTGTACAGTCTTTTCATCTGTACTATTGTGCTCAGTGCTCACACCCAGCGCAGCGAAGACTGTTCCGTAAAGCAAAGCCTGCAATTTAACCCATAAGAAGAACGTGATGCGTTGATTCAGCTAAAGATAATTTAATAATATTAAATCATTAATACATAATTAATATATAATCAGACAACAGTAGCTATCAAGGCCGCCCACACATGTGAAACACATATTAAAACAGTTAATTTGTTTACTCACGAACAAAAATAGGCCAACGAAAAATCTAGCTTAATTTGTTTGCCCGTTTTCAAACAGAAAGATATAATAATAATAATAATTATTATTATTATTATTATTATTATTAACCTATGAGAAAATCTCTTTATTTGCCTTTGTTCATATTTCGACTTGTTGTTCAATCAAACTTCAGTCATTCAAATAAATAAATATTCCAAGCCCAGAGTCAATTATTCAAAAATAACTGTTTTGATCTGATCATATATAGCCTAAACAAGTCATGGGTCTGAGTGCTGTTATTGGATAATGTTGTATTGGAGATTAATCCTAATAAACATGCTGCTATAATTAAAACATTACATTAAATACATTTAAAACAATGTATTTCAATTCAGCAGCGTGCAGATCCTCGTTTATGTCAGACTGAGCAGCGTGGACACTCGCTCACCTCAGCTCTACCATATATCTATTATAACGACACATGTCGTTATTACAAGAAAAATATGTCGTTATAACGAGAAAAGATGTCGTTTTAACGAGAAAATATGTCGTTGTAACGAGAAAATATGTCGTTTTAACGAGAAAAGATGTCGTTTTAACGAGAAAAGATCTCGTTATAATGAGAAAAGATCTCGTTATTACGAGAAAATATCTCGTTATAATGAGAAAATATCTCGTTATAACGAGAAAAGATCTTGTTATTACGAGAAAAGATCTCGTTATTACGAGAAAAGATCTCGTTATTATGAGAAAAGATCTCGTTATAACGAGAAAAGATCTCGTTATAACGACATAATTGAGTGGAAAAAATATTATATGGATGGCAGTATTACGTCACCGTAATTCTGGGCTAGTGGACTGTCAATCTGAATTGAAATTGCTCTGTGGAAGCAGGGAGTTTTTTTTTAGAGCCATTCAAATTCAAAGGCAGGTCAGGTAGAATGTGAGATTTTGAGAGCTTTTATTATGTAATACAACATCAGATCGTCTTGAAACTGCTTGAGTATCAAACTGGGGTAGTGGACTGTCAATCTGAATTGAAATTGTTCTGTGGAAACGGAGTTTTATTTTTTAAAGCTATCCAAAATCCCAGAGAGAAGAGGTGGAATACGATATTTGGAGTGCTTTTATTTTGTAATTCAACATCAGATTGCCGTGAAACTACTTAAATGTCATCCTGGGGTAGTGGACTGTCAATATGAATTCAAATTGTTTTATGGAAGCAGGGAGTTTTATTTTTAGAGCCATGCAAAATCAAAGACAGATAAGGTATAATGTGAGCTTTGGATAGCTTTTATTGTGTAATTCAGCATCAGATTATCTTGAAACTGCTTGAGTGTCATCCTGGGGTAATGGACTGTCAATCTGAATTGAAATTGTTCTGTGGAAACAAGGAGTTTCCTTTTTAGAGCCATTCAAAATCAAAGGCAGGTCAGGTAGAATGTGAGATTTGGAGAGCTTTTATTATGTAATTCTACATCAGATTTTCTTGAAACTGCTTGAGTCTCATCTTGGGGTAGTGAACTGTCAATCTGAATTGAAATTGTTCTGTGGAAACAGGGAGGTTCCTTTGTAGAGCTATCAAAATGCACAGGCAGGTCAGGTATAATGTGAGCTTTGGAGAGCTTTTATTATGTAATTAAAAATCATTTTGTCTTGAAACTGCTCGAGTGTCATCTTGGGGTAGTGGACTGTCGATCTGAATTGAAATTGTTCTGTGGAAGCAGGGACTTTTATTTTTAGAGCCATTCAAAATCAAAGACAGATCAGGTATAATGTGAGCTTTGCTTTTATTATGTAATTCAACATCAGATTGTCTTGAAACTGCTTGAGTGTCATCATGGGGTAGTGGACTGTCAATCTGAATTGAAATTTTTCTGTGGAAACAGGGATTTTCCTTTTTAGAGCTATCAAAAATCACAGGCAGGTCACGTAGAATGTCAGTTTTGGAGAGCTTTTATTATGTAATACAACATCAGATCGTCTTGAAACTGCTTGAATGTCATCCTGGGGTAGTGGACTGTCAATCTGAATTGAAATTGTTCTGTGGAAACAGGTAGTTTTATTTTTAAAGCTATCAAAAATCACAGACAGAAGAGGTGGAATATGATATTTGGAGTGCTTTCATTTTGTAATTCAACATCAGATTGTCTTGAAACTGCTTGAGTGTCATCCTGGGGTAGTGGACTGTCAATCTGAATTGAAATTGTTCTGTGGAAACAGGGAGTTTCCTTTTTAGAGCTATCAAAAATCACAGGCAGGTCAGGTACAATGTGAGATTTGGAGAGCTTTTATTATGTAATTCTTCATCAGATTGTCTTGAAACTGCTTGAGTGGCATCCTGGGGTAGTGGACTGTCAATCTGAATTGAAAATGTTCTGTGGAACAAGGGACTTTTATTTTTAGAGCCATTCAAAATCAAAGACAGATCAGGTATAATGTGAGCTTTGGAGAGCTTTTATTATGTAATTCAACATCAGATTGTCTTGAAACTGCTTGAGTGTCATCTTGGGGTAGTGTACTGTCAATCTGAATTAAAATTGTTCTGTGGAAACAGGGAGTTTCCTTTTTAGAGCTATCAAAAATCACAGGCAGGTCAGGTACAATGTGAGATTTGGAGAGCTTTTATTAAGTAATTCTACATCAGATTGTCTTGGAACTGCTTGAGTGGCATCATGGGGTAGTGGACTGTCAATCTGAATTGAAATTGTTCTGTGGAAGCAGGGACTTTTATTTTTAGAGCCATTCAAAATCAAAGACAGATCAGGTATAATGTGAGCTCTGCTTTTATTATGTAATTCAACATCAGATTGTCTTGAAACTGCTTGAGTGTCATCCTGGGGTAGTGGACTGTCAATCTGAATTGAAATTTTTCTGTGGAAACAGAGAGTTTTATTTTTAGAGCTATCAAGAATCAAAGGCAGGTCAAGTAGAATGTCAGTTTTGGAGAGCTTTTATTATGTAATACAACATCAGATCGTCTTGAAACTGCTTGAATGTCATCCTGGGGTAGTGGACTGTCAATCTGAATTGAAATTGTTCTGTGGAAACAGGTAGTTTTATTTTTAAAGCTATCAGAAATCACAGACAGAAGAGGTGGAATATGATATTTGGAGTGCTTTCATTTTGTAATTCAACATCAGATTGTCTTGAAACTGCTTGAGTGTCATCCTTGGGTAGTGGACTGTCAATCTGAATTGAAATTGTTCTGTGAAAACAGGGAGTTTCCTTTTTAGAGCTATCAAAAATCACAGGCATGTCAGGTAGAGTGTGAGATTTGGAGAGCTTTTATTATATAATTAAACATCAGATTGTCTTGGAACTGCTTGAGTGGCATCCTGGGGTAGTGGACTGTCGATCTGAATTGAAATTGTTCTGTGGAAGCAGGGACTTTTATTTTTAGAGCCATTCAAAATCAAAGACAGATCAGGTATAATGTGAGCTTTGCTTTTATTATGTAATTCAACATCAGATTGTCTTGAAACTGCTTGAGTGTCATCCTGGGGTAGTGGACTGTCAATCTGAATTGAAATTTTTCTGTGGAAACAGGGATTTTCCTTTTTAGAGCTATCAAAAATCACAGGCAGGTCACGTAGAATGTCAGTTTTGGAGAGCTTTTATTATGTAATACAACATCAGATCGTCTTGAAACTGCTTGAATGTCATCCTGGGGTAGTGGACTGTCAATCTGAATTGAAATTGTTCTGTGGAAACAGGTAGTTTTATTTTTAAAGCTATCAAAAATCACAGACAGAAGAGGTGGAATATGATATTTGGAGTGCTTTCATTTTGTAATTCAACATCAGATTGTCTTGAAACTGCTTGAGTGTCATCCTGGGGTAGTGGACTGTCAATCTGAATTGAAATTGTTCTGTGGAAACAGGGAGTTTCCTTTTTAGAGCTATCAAAAATCACAGGCAGGTCAGGTACAATGTGAGATTTGGAGAGCTTTTATTATGTAATTCTTCATCAGATTGTCTTGAAACTGCTTGAGTGGCATCCTGGGGTAGTGGACTGTCAATCTGAATTGAAAATGTTCTGTGGAACAAGGGACTTTTATTTTTAGAGCCATTCAAAATCAAAGACAGATCAGGTATAATGTGAGCTCTGCTTTTATTATGTAATTCAACATCAGATTGTCTTGAAACTGCTTGAGTGTCATCCTGGGGTAGTGGACTGTCAATCTGAATTGAAATTTTTCTGTGGAAACAGAGAGTTTTATTTTTAGAGCTATCAAGAATCAAAGGCAGGTCAAGTAGAATGTCAGTTTTGGAGAGCTTTTATTATGTAATACAACATCAGATCGTCTTGAAACTGCTTGAATGTCATCCTGGGGTAGTGGACTGTCAATCTGAATTGAAATTGTTCTGTGGAAACAGGTAGTTTTATTTTTAGAGCTATCAGAAATCACAGACAGAAGAGGTGGAATATGATATTTGGAGTGCTTTCATTTTGTAATTCAACATCAGATTGTCTTGAAACTGCTTGAGTGTCATCCTTGGGTAGTGGACTGTCAATCTGAATTGAAATTGTTCTGTGAAAACAGGGAGTTTCCTTTTTAGAGCTATCAAAAATCACAGGCATGTCAGGTAGAGTGTGAGATTTGGAGAGCTTTTATTATATAATTAAACATCAGATTGTCTTGGAACTGCTTGAGTGCCATCCTGGGGTAGTGGACTGTCGATCTGAATTGAAATTGTTCTGTGGAAGCAGGGACTTTTATTTTTAGAGCCATTCAAAATCAAAGACAGATCAGGTATAATGTGAGCTTTGCTTGTATTATGTAATTCAACATCAGATTGTCTTGAAACTGCTTGAGTGTCATCCTGGGGTAGTGGACTGTCAATCTGAATTGAAATTTTTCTGTGGAAACAGGGATTTTCCTTTTTAGAGCTATCAAAAATCACAGGCAGGTCACGTAGAATGTCAGTTTTGGAGAGCTTTTATTATGTAATACAACATCAGATCGTCTTGAAACTGCTTGAATGTCATCCTGGGGTAGTGGACTGTCAATCTGAATTGAAATTGTTCTGTGGAAACAGGTAGTTTTATTTTTAAAGCTATCAAAAATCACAGACAGAAGAGGTGGAATATGATATTTGGAGTGCTTTCATTTTGTAATTCAACATCAAATTGTCTTGAAACTGCTTGAGTGTCATCCTGGGGTAGTGGACTGTCAATCTGAATTGAAATTGTTCTGTGGAAACAGGGAGTTTCCTTTTTAGAGCTATCAAAAATCACAGGCAGGTCAGGTACAATGTGAGATTTGGAGAGCTTTTATTATGTAATTCTTCATCAGATTGTCTTGAAACTGCTTGAGTGGCATCCTGGGGTAGTGGACTGTCAATCTGAATTGAAAATGTTCTGTGGAACAAGGGACTTTTATTTTTAGAGCCATTCAAAATCAAAGACAGATCAGGTATAATGTGAGCTTTGGAGAGCTTTTATTATGTAATTCAACATCAGATTGTCTTGAAACTGCTTGAGTGTCATCTTGGGGTAGTGTACTGTCAATCTGAATTAAAATTGTTCTGTGGAAACAGGGAGTTTCCTTTTTAGAGCTATCAAAAATCACAGGCAGTTCAGGTACAATGTGAGATTTGGAGAGCTTTTATTAAGTAATTCTACATCAGATTGTCTTGGAACTGCTTGAGTGGCATCATGGGGTAGTGGACTGTCAATCTGAATTGAAATTGTTCTGTGGAAGCAGGGACTTTTATTTTTAGAGCCATTCAAAATCAAAGACAGATCAGGTATAATGTGAGCTCTGCTTTTATTATGTAATTCAACATCAGATTGTCTTGAAACTGCTTGAGTGTCATCCTGGGGTAGTGGACTGTCAATCTGAATTGAAATTTTTCTGTGGAAACAGAGAGTTTTAT
The DNA here is from genome assembly GCA_027474115.1 of Schizopygopsis malacanthus. NCBI lineage: Eukaryota > Metazoa > Chordata > Actinopteri > Cypriniformes > Cyprinidae > Schizopygopsis > Schizopygopsis malacanthus. Next base: position 42,735,694 of record CM049871.1, read on the forward strand.
TTTTAGAGCTATCAAGAATCAAAGGCAGGTCAAGTAGAATGTCAGTTTTGGAGAGCTTTTATTATGTAATACAACATCAGATCGTCTTGAAACTGCTTGAATGTCATCCTGGGGTAGTGGACTGTCAATCTGAATTGAAATTGTTCTGTGGAAACAGGTAGTTTTATTTTTAGAGCTATCAGAAATCACAGACAGAAGAGGTGGAATATGATATTTGGAGTGCTTTCATTTTGTAATTCAACATCAGATTGTCTTGAAACTGCCTGAGTGTCATCCTTGGGTAGTGGACTGTCAATCTGAATTGAAATTGTTCTGTGGAAACAGGGAGTTTCCTTTTTAGAGCTATCAAAAATCACAGGCATGTCAGGTAGAGTGTGAGATTTGGAGAGCTTTTATTATATAATTAAACATCAGATTGTCTTGAAACTGCTCTAGTGTCATCTTGGGGTAGTGGACTGTCAATCTGAATTGAAATTGTTCTGTGGAAACAGGGAGTTTCCTTTTTAGAGCTATTAAAAATCACAGGCAGGTCAGGTACAATGTGAGATTTGGATAGCTTTTATTATGTAATTCTTCATCAGATTGTCTTGAAACTGCTTGAGTGGCATCCTGGGGTAGTGGACTGTCAATCTGAATTGAAATAGTTCTGTGGAAGCAGGGACTTTTATTTTTAGAGCCATTCAAATTCAAAGACAGATCAGGTATAATGTGAGTTTTGGAGAGCTTTTATTATGTAATTCAACATCAGATTGTTTTGAAACTGCTTGAGTGTCATCTTGGGGTAGTGGACTCTGAATCTGAATTAAAATTGTTCTGTGGAAACAGGTAGTTTTATTTTTAGAGCTATCAAAAATAACAGACAGAAGAGGTGGAATATGATATTTGGAGTGCTTTCATTTTGTAATTCAACATCAGATTGTCTTGAAACTGCTTGAGTGTCATCCTTGGGTAGTGGACTGTCAATCTGAATTGAAATTGTTCTGTGGAATCAGGGAGTTTCCTTTTTAGAGCTATCAAAAATCAGACAGATCAGGTATAATGTGAGCTTTGAAGAGCTTTTATTATGTAATTAAACATCAGATTGTCTTGAAACTGCTTGAGTGTCATCTTGGGGTAGTGGACGGTCAATCTGAATTAAAATTGTTCTGTGGAAACAGGGAGTTTCCTTTTTAGAGCTATCAAAAATCACAGGCAGGTCAGGTACAATGTGAGATTTTGAGAGCTTTTATTATGTAATTCTACATCTGATTGTCTTGGAACTGCTTGAGTGGCATCCTGGGGTAGTGGACTGTCGATCTGAATTGAAATTGTTCTGTGGAAGCAGGGACTTTTATTTTTAGAGCCATTCAAAATCAAAGACAGATCAGGTATAATGTGAGCTTTGCTTTTATTATGTAATTCAAGATCAGATTGTCTTGAAACTGCTTGAGTCTCATCTTGGGGTAGTGAACTGTCAATCTGAATTGAAATTGTTCTGTGGAAACAGGGAGGTTCCTTTGTAGAGCTATCAAAATTCACAGGCAGGTCAGGTATAATGTGAGCTTTGGAGAGCTTTTATTATGTAATTAAACATCATTTTGTCTTGAAACTGCTCGAGTGTCATCTTGGGGTAGTGGACTGGGGGTAGTTCTGTGGAAACAGGGAGACGATCTGATGTCATCCTGGGGTAGTGGACTGTCAATCTGAATTGAAATTGTTCTGTGGAAGCAGGGACTTTTATTTTTAGAGCCATTCAAAATCAAAGACAGATCAGGTATAATGTGAGCTTTGCTTTTATTATGTAATACAACATCAGATCGTCTTGAAACTGCTTGAGTGTCATCCTGGGGTAGTGGACTGTCAATCTGAATTGAAATTGTTCTGTGGAAACAGGTAGTTTTATTTTTAAAGCTATCCAAAATCACAGAAAGAAGAGGTGGAATATGATATTTGGAGTGCTTTCATTTTGTAATTCAACATCAGATTGTCTTGAAACTGCTTGAGTGTCATCCTTGGGTAGTGGACTGTCAATCTGAATTGAAATTGTCCTGTGAAAACAGGGAGTTTCCTTTTTAGAGCTATCAAAAATCACAGGCATGTCAGGTAGAGTGTGAGATTTGGAGAGCTTTTATTATATAATTAAACATCAGATTGTCTTGAAACTGCTCGAGTGTCATCTTGGGGTAGTGGACTGTCAATCTGAATTGAAATTGTTCTGTGGAAACAGGGAGTTTTCTTTTTAGCGCTATCAAAAATCACAGGCAGGTCAGGTAGAATGTGAGATTTGGAGAGCTTTTATTATGTAATTCTATATCAGATTGTCTTGAAACTGCTTGAGTGGCATCCTGGGGTAGTGGACTGTCAATCTGAATTGAAAATGTTCTGTGGAACAAGGGACTTTTATTTTTAGAGCCATTCAAATTCAAAGACAGATCAGGTATAATGTGAGCTCTGCTATTATTATGTAATTAAACATCAGATTGTCTTGAAACTGCTCGAGTGTCATCTTGGGGTAGTGGACTGTCAATCTGAATTAAAATTGTTCTGTGGAAACAGGGAGTTTCCTTTTTAGAGCTATCAAAAATCACAGGCAGGTCAGCTACAATGTGAGATTTGGATAGCTTTTATTATGTAATTCTTCATCAGATTGTCTTGAAACTGCTTGAGTGGCATCCTGGGGTAGTGGACTGTCAATCTGAATTGAAATTGTTCTGTGGAAACAGGGAGTTTTATTTTTAAAGCTATCCAAAATCACAGACAGAAGAGGTGGAATATGAGATTTGGAGTGCTTTCATTTTGTAATTCAACATCAGATTGTCTTGAAACTGCTTGAGTGGCATCTTGGGTAGTGGACTGTCAATCTGAATTGAAATTGTTCTGTGGAAACAGGGAGTTTCCTTTTTAGAGCTATCAAAAATCACAGGCAGGTCAGGTAGAATGTGAGATTTGGAGAGCTTTTATTATGTAATACAACATCAGATCGTCTGGAAACAGCTTGAATGTCATCCTGGGTTAGAGGACTGTCAATCTGAATTGAAATTGTTCTGTGGAAACAGGGAGTTTCCTTTTTAGAGCTATCAAAATTCAAAGGCATGTCAGGTAGAGTGTGAGATTTGGAGAGCTTTTATTATATAATTCAACATCAGATTGTCTTGAAACTGTTTGAGTCTCATCTTGGGGTAGTGGACTGTCAATCTGAATTGAAATTGTTCTGTGGAAACAGGGATTTTTTTTAGAGCCATTCAAAATCAAAGACAGATCAGGTATAATGTGAGATTTGGAGAGCTTGTATTATGTAATTAAACATCAGAATGTCTTTAAACTGCTCGAGTGTCATCTTGGGGTAGTGGACTGTCAATCTGAATTGAAATTGTTCTGTGGAAACAGGGAGTTTTCTTTTTAGTGCTATCAAAAATCAAAAACAGATCAGGTATAATGTGAGCTTTGAAGAGCTTTTATTATGTAATTAAACATCAGATTGTCTTGAAACTGCTCGAGTGTCATCTTGGGGTAGTGGACTGTCAATCTGAATTGAAAATGTTCTGTGGAAGAAGGGACTTTTATTTTTAGAGCCATTCAAATTCAAAGACAGGTCATGTAGATTGTCAGTTTTGGAGAGATTTTATTATGTAATACAACATCAGATCGTCTTGAAACTGCTTTAATGTCATCCTGGGGTAGTGGACTGTCACTCTGAATTGAAATTATTCTGTGGAAACAGGGAGTTTCCTTTTTAGAGCTATCAAAAATCAAAGGCAGGTCAGGTAGAATGTGAGATTTGGAGAACTTTTATTATGTAATTCAACATCAGATTGTCTTGAAACTGCTTGAGTCTCATCTTGGGGTAGTGGACTGTCAATCTGGATTGAAATTGTTCTGTGAAAACAGGGAGGTTCCTTTTTAGAGCTATCAAAATTCACAGGCAGGTCAGGTAGAATGTGAGCTTTGGATAGCTTTTATTGTGTAATTCAGCATCAGATTGTCTTGAAACTGCTTGAGTCTCATCTTGGGGTAGTGAACTGTCAATCTGAATTGAAATTGTTCTGTGGAAACAGGGAGGTTCCTTTGTAGAGCTATCAAAATTCACAGGCAGGTCAGGTATAATGTGAGCTTTGGAGAGCTTTTATTATGTAATTAAACATCATTTTGTCTTGAAACTGCTCGAGTGTCATCTTGGGGTAGTGGACTGGGGTAGTTCTGTGGAAACAGGGAGACGATCTGATGTCATCCTGGGGTAGTGGACTGTCAATCTGAATTGAAATTGTTCTGTGGAAGCAGGGACTTTTATTTTTAGAGCCATTCAAAATCAAAGACAGATCAGGTATAATGTGAGCTTTGCTTTTATTATGTAATACAACATCAGATCGTCTTGAAACTGCTTGAGTGTCATCCTGGGGTAGTGGACTGTCAATCTGAATTGAAATTGTTCTGTGGAAACAGGTAGTTTTATTTTTAAAGCTATCCAAAATCACAGACAGAAGAGGTGGAATATGATATTTGGAGTGCTTTCATTTTGTAATTCAACATCAGATTGTCTTGAAACTGCTTGAGTGTCATCCTTGGGTAGTGGACTGTCAATCTGAATTGAAATTGTCCTGTGAAAACAGGGAGTTTCCTTTTTAGAGCTATCAAAAATCACAGGCATGTCAGGTAGAGTGTGAGATTTGGATAGCTTTTATTATATAATTAAACATCAGATTGTCTTGAAACTGCTCGAGTGTCATCTTGGGGTAGTGGACTGTCAATCTGAATTGAAATTGTTCTGTGGAAACAGGGAGTTTTCTTTTTAGCGCTATCAAAAATCACAGGCAGGTCAGGTAGAATGTGAGATTTGGAGAGATTTTATTATGTAATTCTATATCAGATTGTCTTGAAACTGCTTGAGTGGCATCCTGGGGTAGTGGACTGTCAATCTGAATTGAAAATGTTCTGTGGAACAAGTGACTTTTATTTTTAGAGCCATTCAAATTCAAAGACAGATCAGGTATAATGTGAGCTCTGCTTTTATTATGTATTTAAACATCAGATTGTCTTGAAACTGCTCGAGTGTCATCTTGGGGTAGTGGACTGTCAATCTGAATTGAAATTGTTCTGTGGAAACAGGGAGTTTCCTTTTTAGAGCTATCAAAAATCACAGGCAGGTCAGGTAGAATGTGAGATTTGGAGAGCTTTTATTATGTAATACAACATCAGATCGTCTGGAAACAGCTTGAATGTCATCCTGGGTTAGAGGACTGTCAATCTGAATTGAAATTGTTCTGTGGAAACAGGGAGTTTCCTTTTTAGAGCTATCAAAATTCAAAGGCATGTCAGGTAGAGTGTGAGATTTGGAGAGCTTTTATTATATAATTCAACATCAGATTGTCTTGAAACTGTTTGAGTCTCATCTTGGGGTAGTGGACTGTCAATCTGATTTGAAATTGTTCTGTGGAAACAGGGATTTTTTTTAGAGCCATTCAAAATCAAAGACAGATCAGGTATAATGTGAGATTTGGAGAGCTTGTATTATGTAATACAACATCAGATCGTCTGGAAACAGGCTTGAATGTCATCCTGGGTTAGAGGACTGTCAATCTGAATTGAAATTGTTCTGTGGAAACAGGGAGTTTCCTTTTTAGAGCTATCAAAATTCAAAGGCATGTCAGGTAGAGTGTGAGATTTGGAGAGCTTTTATTATATAATTCAACATCAGATTGTCTTGAAACTGTTTGAGTCTCATCTTGGGGTAGTGGACTGTCAATCTGAATTGAAATTGTTCTGTGGAAACAGGGATTTTTTTTAGAGCCATTCAAAATCAAAGACAGATCAGGTATAATGTGAGATTTGGAGAGCTTGTATTATGTAATTAAACATCAGAATGTCTTGAAACTGCTCGAGTGTCATCTTGGGGTAGTGGACTGTCAATCTGAATTAAAATTGTTCTGTGGAAACAGGGAGTTTCCTTTTTAGAGCTATCAAAAATCACAGGCAGGTCAGGTACAATGTGAGATTTGGATAGCTTTTATTATGTAATTCTTCATCAGATTGTCTTGAAACTGCTTGAGTGGCATCCTGGGGTAGTGGACTGTCAATCTGAATTGAAATTGTTCTGTGGAAACAGGGAGTTTTATTTTTAAAGCTATCCAAAATCACAGACAGAAGAGGTGGAATATGAGATTTGGAGTGCTTTCATTTTGTAATTCAACATCAGATTGTCTTGAAACTGCTTGAGTGGCATCTTGGGTAGTGGACTGTCAATCTGAATTGAAATTGTTCTGTGGAAACAGGGAGTTTCCTTTTTAGAGCTATCAAAAATCACAGGCAGGTCAGGTAGAATGTGAGATTTGGAGAGCTTTTATTATGTAATACAACATCAGATCGTCTGGAAACAGCTTGAATGTCATCCTGGGTTAGAGGACTGTCAATCTGAATTGAAATTGTTCTGTGGAAACAGGGAGTTTCCTTTTTAGAGCTATCAAAATTCAAAGGCATGTCAGGTAGAGTGTGAGATTTGGAGAGCTTTTATTATATAATTCAACATCAGATTGTCTTGAAACTGTTTGAGTCTCATCTTGGGGTAGTGGACTGTCAATCTGATTTGAAATTGTTCTGTGGAAACAGGGATTTTTTTTAGAGCCATTCAAAATCAAAGACAGATCAGGTATAATGTGAGATTTGGAGAGCTTGTATTATGTAATTAAACATCAGAATGTCTTTAAACTGCTCGAGTGTCATCTTGGGGTAGTGGACTGTCAATCTGAATTGAAATTGTTCTGTGGAAACAGGGAGTTTTCTTTTTAGTGCTATCAAAAATCAAAGACAGATCAGGTATAATGTGAGCTTTGAAGAGCTTTTATTATGTAATTAAACATCAGATTGTCTTGAAACTGCTTGAGTGGCATCCTGGGGTAGTGTATTGTCAATCTGAATTGAAATTGTTCTGTGGAAACAGGGAGTTTTATTTTTAAAGCTATCCAAAATCACAGACAGAAGAGGTGGAATATGAGATTTGGAGTGCTTTCATTTTGTAATTCAACATCAGATTGTCTTGAAACTGCTTGAGTGGCATCCTTGGGTAGTGGACTGTCAATCTGAATTGAAATTGTCCTGTGAAAACAGGGAGTTTCCTTTTTAGAGCTATCAAAAATCACAGGCATGTCAGGTAGAGTGTGAGATTTGGATAGCTTTTATTATATAATTAAACATCAGATTGTCTTGAAACTGCTCGAGTGTCATCTTGGGGTAGTGGACTGTCAATCTGAATTGAAATTGTTCTGTGGAAACAGGGAGTTTTCTTTTTAGCGCTATCAAAAATCACAGGCAGGTCAGGTAGAATGTGAGATTTGGAGAGCTTTTATTATGTAATTCTATATCAGATTGTCTTGAAACTGCTTGAGTGGCATCCTGGGGTAGTGGACTGTCAATCTGAATTGAAAATGTTCTGTGGAACAAGTGACTTTTATTTTTAGAGCCATTCAAATTCAAAGACAGATCAGGTATAATGTGAGCTCTGCTTTTATTATGTATTTAAACATCAGATTGTCTTGAAACTGCTCGAGTGTCATCTTGGGGTAGTGGACTGTCAATCTGAATTAAAATTGTTCTGTGGAAACAGGGAGTTTCCTTTTTAGAGCTATCAAAAATCACAGGCAGGTCAGGTACAATGTGAGATTTGGATAGCTTTTATTATGTAATTCTTCATCAGATTGTCTTGAAACTGCTTGAGTGGCATCCTGGGGTAGTGGACTGTCAATCTGAATTGAAATTGTTCTGTGGAAACAGGGAGTTTTATTTTTAAAGCTATCCAAAATCACAGACAGAAGAGGTGGAATATGAGATTTGGAGTGCTTTCATTTTGTAATTCAACATCAGATTGTCTTGAAACTGCTTGAGTGGCATCTTGGGTAGTGGACTGTCAATCTGAATTGAAATTGTTCTGTGGAAACGGAGTTTCCTTTTTAGAGCTATCAAAAATCACAGGCAGGTCAGGTAGAATGTGAGATTTGGAGAGCTTTTATTATGTAATACAACATCAGATCGTCTGGAAACAGCTTGAATGTCATCCTGGGTTAGAGGACTGTCAATCTGAATTGAAATTGTTCTGTGGAAACAGGGAGTTTCCTTTTTAGAGCTATCAAAATTCAAAGGCATGTCAGGTAGAGTGTGAGATTTGGAGAGCTTTTATTATATAATTCAACATCAGATTGTCTTGAAACTGTTTGAGTCTCATCTTGGGGTAGTGGACTGTCAATCTGATTTGAAATTGTTCTGTGGAAACAGGGATTTTTTTTAGAGCCATTCAAAATCAAAGACAGATCAGGTATAATGTGAGATTTGGAGAGCTTGTATTATGTAATTAAACATCAGAATGTCTTTAAACTGCTCGAGTGTCATCTTGGGGTAGTGGACTGTCAATCTGAATTGAAATTGTTCTGTGGAAACAGGGAGTTTTCTTTTTAGTGCTATCAAAAATCAAAAACAGATCAGGTAGAGTGTGAGATTTGGAGAGCTTTTATTATATAATTCAACATCAGATTGTCTTGAAACTGTTTGAGTCTCATCTTGGGGTAGTGGACTGTCAATCTGAATTGAAATTGTTCTGTGGAAACAGGGAGTTTTATTTTTAAAGCTATCCAAAATCACAGACAGAAGAGGTGGAATATGAGATTTGGAGTGCTTTCATTTTGTAATTCAACATCAGATTGTCTTGAAACTGCTTGAGTGGCATCTTGGGTAGTGGACTGTCAATCTGAATTGAAATTGTTCTGTGGAAACAGGGAGTTTCCTTTTTAGAGCTATCAAAAATCACAGGCAGGTCAGGTAGAATGTGAGATTTGGAGAGCTTTTATTATGTAATACAACATCAGATCGTCTGGAAACAGCTTGAATGTCATCCTGGGTTAGAGGACTGTCAATCTGAATTGAAATTGTTCTGTGGAAACAGGGAGTTTCCTTTTTAGAGCTATCAAAATTCAAAGGCATGTCAGGTAGAGTGTGAGATTTGGAGAGCTTTTATTATATAATTCAACATCAGATTGTCTTGAAACTGTTTGAGTCTCATCTTGGGGTAGTGGACTGTCAATCTGATTTGAAATTGTTCTGTGGAAACAGGGATTTTTTTTAGAGCCATTCAAAATCAAAGACAGATCAGGTATAATGTGAGATTTGGAGAGCTTGTATTATGTAATTAAACATCAGAATGTCTTTAAACTGCTCGAGTGTCATCTTGGGGTAGTGGACTGTCAATCTGAATTGAAATTGTTCTGTGGAAACAGGGAGTTTTCTTTTTAGTGCTATCAAAAATCAAAGACAGATCAGGTATAATGTGAGCTTTGAAGAGCTTTTATTATGTAATTAAACATCAGATTGTCTTGAAACTGCTTGAGTGGCATCCTGGGGTAGTGGATTGTCAATCTGAATTGAAATTGTTCTGTGGAAACAGGGAGTTTTATTTTTAAAGCTATCCAAAATCACAGACAGAAGAGGTGGAATATGAGATTTGGAGTGCTTTCATTTTGTAATTCAACATCAGATTGTCTTGAAACTGCTTGAGTGCCATCCTTGGGTAGTGGACTGTCAATCTGAATTGAAATTGTCCTGTGAAAACAGGGAGTTTCCTTTTTAGAGCTATCAAAAATCACAGGCATGTCAGGTAGAGTGTGAGATTTGGATAGCTTTTATTATATAATTAAACATCAGATTGTCTTGAAACTGCTCGAGTGTCATCTTGGGGTAGTGGACTGTCAATCTGAATTGAAATTGTTCTGTGGAAACAGGGAGTTTTCTTTTTAGCGCTATCAAAAATCACAGGCAGGTCAGGTAGAATGTGAGATTTGGAGAGCTTTTATTATGTAATTCTATATCAGATTGTCTTGAAACTGCTTGAGTGGCATCCTGGGGTAGTGGACTGTCAATCTGAATTGAAAATGTTCTGTGGAACAAGTGACTTTTATTTTTAGAGCCATTCAAATTCAAAGACAGGTCACGTAGATTGTCAGTTTTGGAGAGATTTTATTATGTAAAACAACATCAGATCGTCTTGAAACTGCTTTAATGTCATCCTGGGGTAGTGGACTGTCACTCTGAATTGAAATTATTCTGTGGAAACAGGGAGTTTCCTTTTTAGAGCTATCAAAAATCAAAGGCAGGTCAGGTAGAATGTGAGATTTGGAGAACTTTTATTATGTAATTCAACATCAGATTGTCTTGAAACTGCTTGAGTCTCATCTTGGGGTAGTGGACTGTCATTCTGGATTGAAATTGTTCTGTGAAAACAGGGAGGTTCCTTTTTTAGAGCTATCAAAATTCACAGGCAGGTCAGGTAGAATGTGAGCTTTGGATAGCTTTTATTGTGTAATTCAAGATCAGATTGTCTTGAAACTGCTTGAGTCTCATCTTGGGGTAGTGAACTGTCAATCTGAATTGAAATTGTTCTGTGGAAACAGGGAGGTTCCTTTGTAGAGCTATCAAAATTCACAGGCAGGTCAGGTATAATGTGAGCTTTGGAGAGCTTTTATTATGTAATTAAACATCATTTTGTCTTGAAACTGCTCGAGTGTCATCTTGGGGTAGTGGACTGGGGGTAGTTCTGTGGAAACAGGGAGACGATCTGATGTCATCCTGGGGTAGTGGACTGTCGATCTGAATTGAAATTGTTCTGTGGAAGCAGGGACTTTTATTTTTAGAGCCATTCAAAATCAAAGACAGATCAGGTATAATGTGAGCTTTGCTTTTATTATGTAATACAACATCAGATCGTCTTGAAACTGCTTGAGTGTCATCCTGGGGTAGTGGACTGTCAATCTGAATTGAAATTGTTCTGTGGAAACAGGTAGTTTTATTTTTAAAGCTATCCAAAATCACAGACAGAAGAGGTGGAATATGATATTTGGAGTGCTTTCATTTTGTAATTCAACATCAGATTGTCTTGAAACTGCTTGAGTGTCATCCTTGGGTAGTGGACTGTCAATCTGAATTGAAATTGTCCTGTGAAAACAGGGAGTTTCCTTTTTAGAGCTATCAAAAATCACAGGCATGTCAGGTAGAGTGTGAGATTTGGATAGCTTTTATTATGTAATTCTTCATCAGATTGTCTTGAAACTGCTTGAGTGGCATCCTGGGGTAGTGGACTGTCAATCTGAATTGAAATTGTTCTGTGGAAACAGGGAGTTTTATTTTTAAAGCTATCCAAAATCACAGACAGAAGAGGTGGAATATGAGATTTGGAGTGCTTTCATTTTGTAATTCAACATCAGATTGTCTTGAAACTGCTTGAGTGGCATCTTGGGTAGTGGACTGTCAATCTGAATTGAAATTGTTCTGTGGAAACAGGGAGTTTCCTTTTTAGAGCTATCAAAAATCACAGGCAGGTCAGGTAGAATGTGAGATTTGGAGAGCTTTTATTATGTAATACAACATCAGATCGTCTGGAAACAGCTTGAATGTCATCCTGGGTTAGAGGACTGTCAATCTGAATTGAAATTGTTCTGTGGAAACAGGGAGTTTCCTTTTTAGAGCTATCAAAATTCAAAGGCATGTCAGGTAGAGTGTGAGATTTGGAGAGCTTTTATTATATAATTCAACATCAGATTGTCTTGAAACTGTTTGAGTCTCATCTTGGGGTAGTGGACTGTCAATCTGAATTGAAATTGTTCTGTGGAAACAGGGAGTTTTCTTTTTAGTGCTATCAAAAATAAAAAACAGATCAGGTATAATGTGAGCTTTGAAGAGCTTTTATTATGTAATTAAACATCAGATTGTCTTGAAACTGCTCGAGTGTCATCTTGGGGTAGTGGACTGTCAATCTGAATTGAAAATGTTCTGTGGAAGAAGGGACTTTTATTTTTAGAGCCATTCAAATTCAAAGACAGGTCACGTAGATTGTCAGTTTTGGAGAGATTTTATTATGTAATACAACATCAGATCGTCTTGAAACTGCTTTAATGTCATCCTGGGGTAGTGGACTGTCACTCTGAATTGAAATTATTCTGTGGAAACAGGGAGTTTCCTTTTTAGAGCTATCAAAAATCAAAGGCAGGTCAGGTAGAATGAGATTTGGAGAACTTTTATTATGTAATTAAACATCAGATTGTCTTGAAACTGCTTGAGTCTCATCTTGGGGTAGTGGACTGTCAATCTGGATTGAAATTGTTCTGTGAAAACAGGGAGGTTCCTTTTTAGAGCTATCAAAATTCAAAGGCAGGTCAGGTAGAATGTGAGCTTTGGATAGCTTTTATTGCGTAATTCAGCATCAGATTGTCTTGAAACTGCTTGAGTCTCATCTTGGGGTAGTGAACTGTCAATCTGAATTGAAATTGTTCTGTGGAAACAGGGAGGTTCCTTTGTAGAGCTATCAAAATTCACAGGCAGGTCAGGTATAATGTGAGCTTTGGAGAGCTTTTATTATGTAATTAAACATCATTTTGTCTTGAAACTGCTCGAGTGTCATCTTGGGGTAGTGGACTGGGGGTAGTTCTGTGGAAACAGGGAGACGATCTGATGTAATCCTGGGGTAGTGGACTGTCGATCTGAATTGAAATTGTTCTGTGGAAGCAGGGACTTTTATTTTTAAAGCTATCCAAAATCACAGACAGAAGAGGTGGAATATGAGATTTGGAGTGCTTTCATTTTGTAATTCAACATCAGATTGTCTTGAAACTGCTTGAGTGGCATCTTGGGTAGTGGACTGTCAATCTGAATTGAAATTGTTCTGTGGAAACAGGGAGTTTCCTTTTTAGAGCTATCAAAAATCACAGGCAGGTCAGGTAGAATGTGAGATTTGGAGAGCTTTTATTATGTAATACAACATCAGATCGTCTGGAAACAGCTTGAATGTCATCCTGGGTTAGAGGACTGTCAATCTGAATTGAAATTGTTCTGTGGAAACAGGGAGTTTCCTTTTTAGAGCTATCAAAATTCAAAGGCATGTCAGGTAGAGTGTGAGATTTGGAGAGCTTTTATTATATAATTCAACATCAGATTGTCTTGAAACTGTTTGAGTCTCATCTTGGGGTAGTGGACTGTCAATCTGAATTGAAATTGTTCTGTGGAAACAGGGAGTTTTCTTTTTAGTGCTATCAAAAATAAAAAACAGATCAGGTATAATGTGAGCTTTGAAGAGCTTTTATTATGTAATTAAACATCAGATTGTCTTGAAACTGCTCGAGTGTCATCTTGGGGTAGTGGACTGTCAATCTGAATTGAAAATGTTCTGTGGAAGAAGGGACTTTTATTTTTAGAGCCATTCAAATTCAAAGACAGGTCAGGTAGATTGTCAGTTTTGGAGAGATTTTATTATGTAATTCTTCATCAGATTGTCTTGAAACTGCTTGAGTGGCATCCTGGGGTAGTGGACTGTCAATCTGAATTAAAATTGTTCTGTGGAAACAGGGAGTTTCCTTTTTAGAGCTATCAAAAATCAAAGGCAGGTCAGGTAGAATGTGAGATTTGGAGAACTTTTATTATGTAATTCAACATCAGATTGTCTTGAAACTGCTTGAGTCTCATCTTGGGGTAGTGGACTGTCAATCTGAATTGAAATTGTTCTGTGAAAACAGGGAGGTTCCTTTTTAGAGCTATCAAAATTCACAGGCAGGTCAGGTAGAATGTGAGCTTTGGATAGCTTTTATTGTGTAATTCAGCATCAGATTGTCTTGAAACTGCTTGAGTCTCATCTTGGGGTAGTGAACTGTCAATCTGAATTGAAATTGTTCTGTGGAAACAGGGAGGTTCCTTTGTAGAGCTATCAAAATTCACAGGCAGGTCAGGTATAATGTGAGCTTTGGAGAGCTTTTATTATGTAATTAAACATCATTTTGTCTTGAAACTGCTCGAGTGTCATCTTGGGGTAGTGGACTGGGGGTAGTTCTGTGGAAACAGGGAGACGATCTGATGTAATCCTGGGGTAGTGGACTGTCGATCTGAATTGAAATTGTTCTGTGGAAGCAGGGACTTTTATTTTTAGAGCCATTCAAAATCAAAGACAGATCAGGTATAATGTGAGCTTTGCTTTTATTATGTAATACAACATCAGATCGTCTTGAAACTGCTTGAGTGTCATCCTGGGGTAGTGGACTGTCAATCTGAATTGAAATTGTTCTGTGGAAACAGGTAGTTTTATTTTTAAAGCTATCCAAAATCACAGACAGAAGAGGTGGAATATGATATTTGGAGTGCTTTCATTTTGTAATTCAACATCAGATTGTCTTGAAACTGCTTGAGTGTCATCTTGGGGTAGTGGACTGTCAATCTGAATTGAAATTGTTCTGTGGAAACAGGGAGTTTTCTTTTTAGCGCTATCAAAAATCACAGGCAGGTCAGGTAGAATGTGAGATTTGGAGAGCTTTTATTATGTAATTCTATATCAGATTGTCTTGAAACTGCTTGAGTGGCATCCTGGGGTAGTGGACTGTCAATCTGAATTGAAAATGTTCTGTGGAACAAGGGACTTTTATTTTTAGAGCCATTCAAATTCAAAGACAGATCAGGTATAATGTGAGCTCTGCTTTTATTATGTAATTAAACATCAGATTGTCTTGAAACTGCTCGAGTGTCATCTTGGGGTAGTGGACTGTCAATCTGAATTAAAATTGTTCTGTGGAAACAGGGAGTTTCCTTTATAGAGCTATCAAAAATCACAGGCAGGTCAGGTACAATGTGAGATTTGGATAGCTTTTATTATGTAATTCTTCATCAGATTGTCTTGAAACTGCTTGAGTGGCATCCTGGGGTAGTGGACTGTCAATCTGAATTGAAATTGTTCTGTGGAAACAGGGAGTTTTATTTTTAAAGCTATCCAAAATCACAGACAGAAGAGGTGGAATATGAGATTTGGAGTGCTTTCATTTTGTAATTCAACATCAGATTGTCTTGAAACTGCTTGAGTGGCATCTTGGGTAGTGGACTGTCAATCTGAATTGAAATTGTTCTGTGGAAACAGGGAGTTTCCTTTTTAGAGCTATCAAAAATCACAGGCAGGTCAGGTAGAATGTGAGATTTGGAGAGCTTTTATTATGTAATACAACATCAGATCGTCTGGAAACAGCTTGAATGTCATCCTGGGTTAGAGGACTGTCAATCTGAATTTAAATTGTTCTGTGGAAACAGGGAGTTTCCTTTTTAGAGCTATCAAAATTCAAAGGCATGTCAGGTAGAGTGTGAGATTTGGAGAGCTTTTATTATATAATTCAACATCAGATTGTCTTGAAACTGTTTGAGTCTCATCTTGGGGTAGTGGACTGTCAATCTGATTTGAAATTGTTCTGTGGAAACAGGGATTTTTTTTAGAGTCATTCAAAATCAAAGACAGATCAGGTATAATGTGAGATTTGGAGAGCTTGTATTATGTAATTAAACATCAGAATGTCTTTAAACTGCTCGAGTGTCATCTTGGGGTAGTGGACTGTCAATCTGAATTGAAATTGTTCTGTGGAAACAGGGAGTTTTCTTTTTAGTGCTATCAAAAATCAAAAACAGATCAGGTATAATGTGAGCTTTGAAGAGCTTTTATTATGTAATTAAACATCAGATTGTCTTGAAACTGCTCGAGTGTCATCTTGGGGTAGTGGACTGTCAATCTGAATTGAAAATGTTCTGTGGAAGAAGGGACTTTTATTTTTAGAGCCATTCAAATTCAAAGACAGGTCACGTAGATTGTCAGTTTTGGAGAGATTTTATTATGTAATACAACATCAGATCGTCTTGAAACTGCTTTAATGTCATCCTGGGGTAGTGGACTGTCACTCTGAATTGAAATTATTCTGTGGAAACAGGGAGTTTCCTTTTTAGAGCTATCAAAAATCAAAGGCAGGTCAGGTAGAATGTGAGATTTGGAGAACTTTTATTATGTAATTAAACATCAGATTGTCTTGAAACTGCTCGAGTGTCATCTTGGGGTAGTGGACTGTCAATCTGAATTGAAAATGTTCTGTGGAAGAAGGGACTTTTATTTTTAGAGCCATTCAAATTCAAAGACAGGTCACGTAGATTGTCAGTTTTGGAGAGATTTTATTATGTAATACAACATCAGATCGTCTTGAAACTGATTTAATGTCATCCTGGGGTAGTGGACTGTCACTCTGAATTGAAATTATTCTGTGGAAACAGGGAGTTTCCTTTTTAGAGCTATCAAAAATCAAAGGCAGGTCAGGTAGAATGTGAGATTTGGAGAACTTTTATTATGTAATTCAACATCAGATTGTCTTGAAACTGCTTGAGTCTCATCTTGGGGTAGTGGACTGTCAATCTGGATTGAAATTGTTCTGTGAAAACAGGGAGGTTCCTTTTTAGAGCTATCAAAATTCACAGGCAGGTCAGGTAGAATGTGAGCTTTGGATAGCTTTTATTGTGTAATTCAGCATCAGATTGTCTTGAAACTGCTTGAGTCTCATCTTGGGGTAGTGAACTGTCAATCTGAATTGAAATTGTTCTGTGGAAACAGGGACGTTCCTTTGTAGAGCTATCAAAATTCACAGGCAGGTCAGGTATAATGTGAGCTTTGGAGAGCTTTTATTATGTAATTAAACATCATTTTGTCTTGAAACTGCTCGAGTGTCATCTTGGGGTAGTGGACTGGGGGTAGTTCTGTGGAAACAGGGAGACGATCTGATGTCATCCTGGGGTAGTGGACTGTCGATCTGAATTGAAATTGTTCTGTGGAAGCAGGGACTTTTATTTTTAGAGCCATTCAAAATCAAAGACAGATCAGGTATAATGTGAGCTTTGCTTTTATTATGTAATACAACATCAGATCGTCTTGAAACTGCTTGAGTGTCATCCTGGGGTAGTGGACTGTCAATCTGAATTGAAATTGTTCTGTGGAAACAGGTAGTTTTATTTTTAAAGCTATCCAAAATCACAGACAGAAGAGGTGGAATATGATATTTGGAGTGCTTTCATTTTGTAATTCAACATCAGATTGTCTTGAAACTGCTTGAGTGTCATCCTTGGGTAGTGGACTGTCAATCTGAATTGAAATTGTCCTGTGAAAACAGGGAGTTTCCTTTTTAGAGCTATCAAAAATCACAGGCATGTCAGGTAGAGTGTGAGATTTGGATAGCTTTTATTATATAATTAAACATCAGATTGTCTTGAAACTGCTCGAGTGTCATCTTGGGGTAGTGGACTGTCAATCTGAATTGAAATTGTTCTGTGGAAACAGGGAGTTTTCTTTTTAGCGCTATCAAAAATCACAGGCAGGTCAGGTAGAATGTGAGATTTGGAGAGCTTTTATTATGTAATTCTATATCAGATTGTCTTGAAACTGCTTGAGTGGCATCCTGGGGTAGTGGACTGTCAATCTGAATTGAAAATGTTCTGTGGAACAAGGGACTTTTATTTTTAGAGCCATTCAAATTCAAAGACAGATCAGGTATAATGTGAGCTCTGTTTTTATTATGTAATTAAACATCAGATTGTCTTGAAACTGCTCGAGTGTCATCTTGGGGTAGTGGACTGTCAATCTGAATTAAAATTGTTCTGTGGAAACAGGGAGTTTCCTTTTCAGAGCTATCAAAAATCACAGGCAGGTCAGGTACAATGTGAGATTTGGATAGCTTTTATTATGTAATTCTTCATCAGATTGTCTTGAAACTGCTTGAGTGGCATCCTGGGGTAGTGGACTGTCAATCTGAATTGAAATTAATCTGTGGAAACAGGGAGTTTTATTTTTAAAGCTATCCAAAATCACAGACAGAAGAGGTGGAATATGAGATTTGGAGTGCTTTCATTTTGTAATTCAACATCAGATTGTCTTGAAACTGCTTGAGTGGCATCTTGGGTAGTGGACTGTCAATCTGAATTGAAATTGTTCTGTGGAAACAGGGAGTTTCCTTTTTAGAGCTATCAAAAATCACAGGCAGGTCAGGTAGAATGTGAGATTTGGAGAACTTTTATTATGTAATACAACATCAGATCGTCTGGAAACAGCTTGAATGTCATCCTGGGTTAGAGGACTGTCAATCTGAATTGAAATTGTTCTGTGGAAACAGGGAGTTTCCTTTTTAGAGCTATCAAAATTCAAAGGCATGTCAGGTAGAGTGTGAGATTTGGAGAGCTTTTATTATATAATTCAACATCAGATTGTCTTGAAACTGTTTGAGTCTCATCTTGGGTAGTGGACTGTCAATCTGAATTGAAATTGTTCTGTGGAAACAGGGATTTTTTTTAGAGCCATTCAAAATCAAAGACAGATCAGGTATAATGTGAGATTTGGAGAGCTTGTATTATGTCATTAAACATCAGAATGTCTTTAAACTGCTCGAGTGTCATCTTGGGGTAGTGGACTGTCAATCTGAATTGAAATTGTTCTGTGGAAACAGGGAGTTTTCTTTTTAGTGCTATCAAAAATCAAAAACAGATCAGGTATAATGTGAGCTTTGAAGAGCTTTTATTATGTAATTAAACATCAGATTGTCTTAAAACTGCTCGAGTGTCATCTTGGGGTAGTGGACTGTCAATCTGAATTGAAAATGTTCTGTGGAAGAAGGGACTTTTATTTTTAGAGCCATTCAAATTCAAAGACAGGTCACGTAGATTGTCAGTTTTGGAGAGATTTTATTATGTAATACAACATCAGATCGTCTTGAAACTGCTTTAATGTCATCCTGGGGTAGTGGACTGTCACTCTGAATTGAAATTATTCTGTGGAAACAGGGAGTTTCCTTTTTAGAGCTATCAAAATTCACAGGCAGGTCAGGTAGAATGTGAGCTTTGGATAGCTTTTATTGTGTAATTCAGCATCAGATTGTCTTGAAACTGCTTGAGTCTCATCTTGGGGTAGTGAACTGTCAATCTGAATTGAAATTGTTCTGTGAAAACAGGGAGGTTCCTTTGTAGAGCTATCAAAATTCACAGGCAGGTCAGGTATAATGTGAGCTTTGGAGAGCTTTTATTATGTAATTAAACATCATTTTGTCTTGAAACTGCTCGAGTGTCATCTTGGGGTAGTGGACTGGGGGTAGTTCTGTGGAAACAGGGAGACGATCTGATGTCATCCTGGGGTAGTGGACTGTCGATCTGAATTGAAATTGTTCTGTGGAAGCAGGGACTTTTATTTTTAGAGCCATTCAAAATCAAAGACAGATCAGGTATAATGTGAGCTTTGCTTTTATTATGTAATACAACATCAGATCGTCTTGAAACTGCTTGAGTGTCATCCTGGGGTAGTGGACTGTCAATCTGAATTGAAATTGTTCTGTGGAAACAGGTAGTTTTATTTTTAAAGCTATCCAAAATCACAGACAGAAGAGGTGGAATATGATATTTGGAGTGCTTTCATTTTGTAATTCAACATCAGATTGTCTTGAAACTGCTTGAGTGTCATCCTTGGGTAGTGGACTGTCAATCTGAATTGAAATTGTCCTGTGAAAACAGGGAGTTTCCTTTTTAGAGCTATCAAAATTCAAAGGCATGTCAGGTAGAGTGTGAGATTTGGAGAGCTTTTATTATATAATTCAACATCAGATTGTCTTGAAACTGTTTGAGTCTCATCTTGGGGTAGTGGACTGTCAATCTGAATTGAAATTGTTCTGTGGAAACAGGGATTTTTTTTAGAGCCATTCAAAATCAAAGACAGATCAGGTATAATGTGAGATTTGGAGAGCTTGTATTATGTAATTAAACATCAGAATGTCTTTAAACTGCTCGAGTGTCATCTTGGGGTAGTGGACTGTCAATCTGAATTGAAATTGTTCTGTGGAAACAGGGAGTTTTCTTTTTAGTGCTATCAAAAATCAAAAACAGATCAAGTATAATGTGAGCTTTGAAGAGCTTTTATTATGTAATTAAAAATCAGATTGTCTTGAAACTGCTCGAGTGTCATCTTGGGGTAGTGGACTGTCAATCTGAATTGAAAATGTTCTGTGGAAGAAGGGACTTTTATTTTTAGAGCCATTCAAATTCAAAGACAGGTCACGTAGATTGTCAGTTTTGGAGAGATTTTATTATGTAATACAACATCAGATCGTCTTGAAACTGCTTTAATGTCATCCTGGGGTAGTGGACTGTCACTCTGAATTGAAATTATTCTGTGGAAACAGGGAGTTTCCTTTTTAGAGCTATCAAAAATCAAAGGCAGGTCAGGTAGAATGTGAGAGTTGGATAACTTTTATTATGTAATTCAACATCAGATTGTCTTGAAACTGCTTGAGTCTCATCTTGGGGTAGTGGACTGTCAATCTGGATTGAAATTGTTCTGTGAAAACAGGGAGGTTCCTTTTTAGAGCTATCAAAATTCACAGGCAGGTCAGGTAGAATGTGAGCTTTGGATAGCTTTTATTGTGTAATTCAGCATCAGATTGTCTTTAAACTGCTTGAGTGTCATCCTGGGGTAGTGGACTGTCACTCTGAATTGAAATTATTCTGTGGAAACAGGGAGTTTCCTTTTTAGAGCTATCAAAAATCAAAGGCATGTCAGGTAGAGTGTGAGATTTGAGAGCTTTTATTATATAATTCAACATCAGATTGTCTTGAAACTGTTTGAGTCTCATCTTGGGGTAGTGGACTGTCAATCTGAATTGAAATTGTTCTGTGGAAACAGGGATTTTTTTTTAGAGTCATTCAAAATCAAAGACAGATCAGGTATAATGTGAGATTTGGAGAGCTTGTATTATGTAATTAAACATCAGATTGTCTTTAAACTGCTCGAGTGTCATCTCTTGGGGTAGTGGACTGTCAATCTGAATTGAAATTGTTCTGTGGAAACAGGGAGTTTTCTTTTTAGTGCTATCAAAAATCAAAAACAGATCAGGTATAATGTGAGCTTTGGAGAGCTTTTATTATGTAATTAAACATCAGATTGTCTTGAAACTGCTCGAGTGTCATCTTGGGGTAGTGGACTGTCAATCTGAATTGAAAATGTTCTGTGGAACAGGGACTTTTATTTTTAGAGCCATTCAAATTCAAAGACAGGTCACGTAGATTGTGAGTTTTGGAGAGATTTTATTATGTAATACAACATCAGATCGTCTTGAAACTGCTTTAATGTCATCCTGGGTAGTGGACTGTCAATCTGAATTGAAATTGTTCTGTGGAAACAGGGAGTTTCCTTTTTAGAGCTATCAAAAATCAAAGGCAGGTCAGGTAGAATGTGAGATTTGGAGAACTTTTATTATGTAATTCAACATCAGATTGTCTTGAAACTGCTTGAGTCTCATCTTGGGGTAGTGGACTGTCAATCTGAATTGAAATTGTTCTGTGAAAACAGGGAGGTTCCTTTTTAGAGCTATCAAAATTCACAGGCAGGTCAGGTAGAATGTGAGCTTTGGATAGCTTTTATTGTGTAATTCAGCATCAGATTGTCTTGAAACTGCTTGAGTGTCATCCTGGGGTAGTGGACTGACAATATGAATTCAAATTGCTCTATGGAAACAGGGACGTTCCTTTTAGAGCTATCAAAATTCACAGGCAGGTCAGGTATAATGTGAGCTTTGGAGAGCTTTTATTATGTAATTAAACATCATTTTGTCTTGAAACTGCTCGAGTGTCATCTTGGGGTAGTGGACTGGGGGTAGTTCTGTGGAAACAGGGAGACGATCTGATGTCATCCTGGGGATTAGTGGACTGTCGATCTGAATTGAAATTGTTCTGTGGAAGCAGGGACTTTTATTTTTAGAGCCATTCAAAATCAAAGACAGATCAGGTATAATGTGAGCTTTGCTTTTATTATGTAATTCAACATCAGATTGTCTTGAAACTGCTTGAGTGTCATCCTGGGGTAGTGGACTGTCAATCTGAATTGAAATTGTTCTGTGGAAACAGGTAGTTTTATTTTTAAAGCTATCCAAAATCACAGACAGAAGAGGTGGAATGTGATATTTGGAGTGCTTTCATTTTGTAATTCAACATCAGATTGTCTTGAAACTGCTTGAGTGTCATCCTTGGGTAGTGGACTGTCAATCTGAATTGAAATTGTTCTGTGAAAACAGGGAGTTTCCTTTTTAGAGCTATCAAAAATCACAGGCATGTCAGGTAGAGTGTGAGATTTGGAGAGCTTTTATTATATAATTAAACATCAGATTGTCTTGAAACTGCTTGAGTATCATCCTTGGGTAGTGGACTGTCAATCTGAATTGAAATTGTTCTGTGGAAACAGGGAGTTTTCTTTTTAGCGCTATCAAAAATCACAGGCAGGTCAGGTAGAATGTGAGATTTGGAGAGCTTTTATTATGTAATTCTATATCAGATTGTCTTGAAACTGCTTGAGTGGCATCCTGGGGTAGTGGACTGTCAATCTGAATTGAAAATGTTCTGTGGAACAAGGGACTTTTATTTTTAGAGCCATTCAAATTCAAAGACAGATCAGGTATAATGTGAGCTCTGTTTTTATTATGTAATTAAACATCAGATTGTCTTGAAACTGCTCGAGTGTCATCTTGGGGTAGTGGACTGTCAATCTGAATTAAAATTGTTCTGTGGAAACAGGGAGTTTCCTTTTAGAGCTATCAAAAATCACAGGCAGGTCAGGTACAATGTGAGATTTGGATAGCTTTTATTATGTAATTCATCAGATTGTCTTGAAACTGCTTGAGTGTCAT
This sequence comes from Schizopygopsis malacanthus, assembly GCA_027474115.1. Taxonomy (NCBI): domain Eukaryota; kingdom Metazoa; phylum Chordata; class Actinopteri; order Cypriniformes; family Cyprinidae; genus Schizopygopsis; species Schizopygopsis malacanthus. Next base: position 42,758,184 of record CM049871.1, read on the forward strand.
CCTGGGGTAGTGGACTGTCAATCTGAATTGAAATTGTTCTGTGGAAACAGGGAGTTTTATTTTTAGAGCTATCCAAAATCACAGACAGAAGAGGTGAATATGAGATTTGGAGAGCTTTTATTATGTAATTCAACATCAGATTGTCTTGAAACTGCTTGAGTGTCATCTTGGGTAGTGGACTGTCAATCTGAATTGAAATTGTTCTGTGGAAACAGGGAGTTTTCCTTTTTAGAGCTATCAAAAATCACAGGCAGGTCAGGTAGAATGTGAGATTTGGAGAGCTTTTATTATGTAATACAACATCAGATTGTCTTGAAACTGCTTGAGTGTCATCCTGGGGTAGTGGACTGTCAATCTGAATTGAAATTGTTCTGTGGAAACAGGGAGTTTCCTTTTTAGAGCTATCAAAATTCAAAGGCAGTCAGGTAGAATGTGAGATTTGGAGCTTTATTATGTATATTCAACATCAGATTGTCTTGAAACTGCTTGAGTGTCATCTTGGGGTAGTGGACTGTCAATCTGAATTGAAATTGTTCTGTGGAAACAGGGAGTTTTTTTTAGAGCTATCAAAATCAAAGACAAATCAGTATAATGTGAGATTTGGAGAGCTTTATTATGTAATTAAACATCAGATTGTCTTGAAACTGCTTGAGTGTCATCTTGGGGTAGTGGACTGTCAATCTGAATTGAAATTGTTCTGTGGAAACAGGGAGTTTTCTTTTTAGAGCTATCAAAAATCAAAAACAGATCAGGTATAATGTGAGCTTGGAGAGCTTTATTATGTAATTAAACATCAGATTGTCTTGAAACTGCTCGAGTGTCATCTTGGGGTAGTGGACTGTCAATCTGAATTGAAAATGTTCTGTGGAAAGGGACTTTTATATTTTTAGAGCCATTCAAAATTCAAAGGCATGTCAGGTAGATTGTCAGATTTGGAGAGAAATATTATGTAATAAACATCAGATTGTCTTGAAACTGCTTTTAATGTCAATCCTGGGTAGTGGAAACTGTCCTCTGATTGAAATTAATTCTGTTGAAACAGGGAGTTTCCTTTTTAGAGCCTATAAAATTCACAGGCAGGTCAGGTAGAATGTGAGATTTGGAGAGCTTTAATGTGTAATTCAGCATCAGATTGTCTTGAAACTGCTTAGTCTCATCTGGGAGTGAACTGTCAATCTGAATTGAAATTGTTCTGTGAAAACAGGGAGGTTCCTTTGTAGAGCTATCAAAATTCACAGGCAGGTCAGTATAATGTGAGCTTTGGAGAGCTTTTATTATGTAATTAAACATCATTTTGTCTTGAAACTGCTCGAGTGTCATCTTGGGGTAGTGGACTGGGGTAGTTCTGTGGAAACAGGGAGACGATCTGATGTCATCCTGGGTAGTGGACTGTCGATCTGAATTGAAATTGTTCTGTGGAAGCAGGGACTTTTATTTTTAGAGCCATTCCAAAATCAAGACAGATCAGGTATAATGTGAGCTTTGCTTTTATTATGTAATACAACATCAGATCGTCTTGAAACTGCTTGAGTGTCATCCTGGGGTAGTGGACTGTCAATCTGAATTGAAATTGTTCTGTGGAAACAGGTAGTTTTATTTTTAAAGCTATCCAACAATCACAGACAGAAGAGGTGGAATATGATTTTGGAGTGCTTTCATTTTGTAATTCAACATCAGATTGTCTTGAAACTGCTTGAGTGTCATCCTTGGGTAGTGGACTGTCAATCTGAATTGAAATTGTCCTGTGAAAACAGGGAGTTTCTTTTTAGAGCTATCAAAATTCAAAGGCATGTCAGGTAGAGTGTGAGATTTGGAGAGCTTTTATATATAATTCAACATCAGATTGTCTTGAAACTGTTTGAGTCTCATCTTGGGTAGTGGACTGTCAATCTGATTTGAAATTGTTCTGTGGAAACAGGGATTTTTTTTAGAGCCATTCAAAATCAAAAGACAGATCAGGTATAATGTGAGATTTGGAGAGCTTGTATTATGTAATTAAACATCAGAATGTCTTTAAACTGCTCGAGTGTCATCTTGGGTAGTGGACTGTCAATCTGAATTGAAATTGTTCTGTGGAAACAGGGAGTTTTCTTTTTAGTGCTATCAAAAAATCAAAAACAGATCAAGTATAATGTGAGCTTTGAAGAGCTTTTATTATGTAATTAAAAATCAGATTGTCTTGAAACTGCTCGAGTGTCATCTTGGGGGGTAGTGACTGTCAATCTGAATTGAAAATGTTCTGTGGAAGAAGGGACTTTTATTTTTAGAGCCATTCAAATTCAAAGACAGGTCACGTAGATTGTCAGTTTTGGAGAGATTTTATTATGTAATACAACATCAGATCGTCTTGAAACTGCTTTAATGTCATCCTGGGGTAGTGGGACTGTCCTCTGAATGAAATTATTCTGTGGAAACAGGGAGTTTCCTTTTTAGAGCTATCAAAAATCAAAGGCAGGTCAGGTAGAATGTGAGAGTTGGATAACTTTTATTATGTAATTCAACATCAGATTGTCTTGAAACTGCTTGAGTCTCATCTTGGGGTAGTGGACTGTCAATCTGATTGAAATTGTTCTGTGAAACAGGGATTTTTTTTTGAGTCTTCAAAATCAAAGACAGATCAGGTATAATGTGAGATGTGGAGAGCTTGTATTATGTAATTAAACATCAGAATGTCTTTAAACTGTTTGAGTCTCATCTTGGGGTAGTGGACTGTCAATCTGATTTGAAATTGTTCTGTGGAAACAGGGATTTTTTTTAGAGTCATTCAAAATCAAAGACAGATCAGGTATAATGTGAGATTTGGAGAGCTTGTATTATGTAATTAAACATCAGAATGTCTTTAAACTGCTCGAGTGTCATCTTGGGGGTAGTGGACTGTCAATCTGAATTGAAATTGTTCTGTGGAAACAGGGAGTTTTCTTTGTAGTGCTATCAAAAATCAAAAACAGATCAGGTATAATGTGAGCTTTTAAGAGCTTTTATTATGTAATTAAACATCAGATATTTGTCTTGAAACTGCTCGAGTGTCATCTTGGGGTAGTGGACTGTCAATCTGAATTGAAAATGTTCTGTGGAAGAAGGGACTTTTATTTTTAGAGCCATTCAAATTCAAAGACAGGTCACGTAGATTGTCAGTTTTTGGAGAGATTTTTTATTGTAATACAACATCAGATCGTCTTGAAACTGCTTTAATGTCATCCTGGGGTAGTGGACTGTCACTCTGAATTGAATTATTCTGTGGAAACAGGGAGTTTCTTTTTTAGAGCTATCAAAAATCAAAGGCAGGTCAGGTAGAATGTGAGATTTGGAGAACTTTTATTATGTAATTCAACATCAGATTGTCTTGAAACTGCTTGAGTCTCATCTTGGGGTAGTGGACTGTCAATCTGGATTGAATTGTTCTGTGAAAACAGGGAGGTTCCCTTTTTAGCAGTATCAAAATCACCGGAGGTCAGGTAGAATGTGAGCTTTGGAAGCTTTTATTGTGTAATTCAGCATCAGATTGTCTTGAAATGCTTGAGTCTCATCTTGGGGTAGTGAACTGTCAATCTGAATTGAAATTGTTCTGTGGAAACAGGGGACGTTCCTTTGTAGAGCTATCAAAATTCACAGGAGGTCAGGTATAATGTGAGCTTTGGAGAGCTTTTATTATGTAATTAAACATTTTTGTCTTGAAACTGCTCGAGTGTCATCTTGGGGTAGTGGACTGGGTAGTTCTGTGGAAACCGGGAGCGATCTGATGTCATCCTGGGGTAGTGGACTGTCGATCTGAATTGAAATTGTTCTGTGGAAGCAGGGACTTTATTTTTAGAGCCATTCAAAAATCAAAGACAGATCAGGTATAATGTGAGCTTTGCTTTTATTATGTAATACAACATCAGATCGTCTTGAAAACTGCTTGAGTGTCATCCTGGGGAGGGACTGTCAATCTGAATTGAAATTGTTCTGTGGAAACAGGTAGTTTTATTTTTAAAGCCTCCAAAATCACAGACAGAAGAGATTGGAATATGATATTTGGAGTGCTTTCATTTTGTAATTCAACATCAGATGTCTTGAAACTGCTTGAGTGTCATCCTTGGTAGTGGACTGTCAATCTGAATTGAAATTGTCCTGTGAAACAGGGAGTTTCCTTTTTAGAGCTATCAAAAATCACAGGCATGTCAGGTAGAGTGTGAGATTTGGATAGGCTTTTATTATTATAATTAAACATCAGATTGTCTTGAAACTGCTCGAGTGTCATCTTGGGGTAGTGGACTGTCAATCTGAATTGAAATTGTTCTGTGGAAACAGGAGTTTTCTTTTTAGCGCTATCAAAAATCACAGGCAGGTCAGGTAGAATGTGAGATTTGGAGAGCTTTTTATTATGTAATTCTATATCAGATTGTCTTGAAACTGCTTGAGTGGCATCCTGGGGTAGTGGATGTCAATCTGAATTGAAAATGTTCTGTGGAACAAGGGACTTTTATTTTTAGAGCCATTCAAATTCAAAGACAGATCAGGTATAATGTGAGCTCTGTTTTTATTATGTAATTAAACATCAGATTGTCTTGAAACTGCTCGAGTGTCATCTTGGGGTAGTGGACTGTCAATCTGAATTAAAATTGTTCTGTGGAAACAGGAGTTTCTTTTCAGAGCTTCAAAAATCACAGGCAGGTCAGGTACAATGTGAGATTTGGATAACTTTTATTATGTAATTCTTCATCAGATTGTCTTGAAACTGCTTGAGTGGCATCCTGGGGTAGTGGACTGTCAATCTGAATTGAAATTAATCTGTGGAAACAGGGAGTTTTATTTTTAAAGCTATCCAAAATCACAGACAGAAGAGGTGGAATATGAGATTTGGAGTGCTTTCATTTTGTAATTCAACATCAGATTGTCTTGAAACTGCTTGAGTGGCATCTTGGGTAGTGGACTGTCAATCTGAATTGAAATTGTTCTGTGGAAACAGGGAGTTTCTTTTTTAGAGCTATCAAAATCACAGGCAGGTCAGGTAGAATGTGAGATTTTGGAGAACTTTTATTATGTAATACAACATCAGATCGTCTGGAAACAGCTTGAATGTCATCCTGGGTTAGAGGACTGTCAATCTGAATTGAATTTGTTCTGTGGAAACAGGGAGTTTCCTTTTTAGAGCTATCAAATTCAAAGGCATGTCAGGTAGAGTGTGAGATTTGGAGAGCTTTTATTATATAATTCAACATCAGATTGTCTTGAAACTGTTTGAGTCTCATCTTGGGGTAGTGGACTGTCTCAATCTGAATTGAAATTGTTCTGTGGAAACAGGGATTTTTTTTTAGAGCATTCAAAATCAAAGACAGATCAGGTTTAATGTGAGATTTGGAGAGCTTGTATTATGTAATTAAACATCAGAATGTCTTTAAACTGCTCGAGTGTCATCTTGGGGTAGTGGACTGTCATCTGAATTGAAATTGTTCTGTGGAAACAGGGAGTTTTCTTTTTAGTGCTATCAAAAATCAAAAACAGATCAGGTATAATGTGAGCTTTGAAGAGCTTTTATTATGTAATTAAACATCAGATTGTCTTAAAAACTGCTCGAGTGTCATCTTGGGGTAGTGGACTGTCAATCTGAATTGAAAATGTCTGTGGAAGAAGGGACTTTTATTTTTAGAGCCATTCAAATTCAAAGACAGGTCACGTAGATTGTCAGTTTTGGAGAGATTTTATTATGTAATACAACATCAGATCGTCTTGAAACTGCCTTTAATGTCATCCTGGGGTAGTGGACTGTCACTCTGAATTGAAATTATTCTGTGGAAACAGGGTGTTTCCTTTTTTGAGCTATCAAAATTCACAGGCAGGTCAGGTAGAATGTGAGCTTTGGATAGCTTTTATTGTGTAATTCAGCATCAGATTGTCTTGAAATGTTGAGTCTCATCTTGGGGTAGTGGAACTGTCAATCTGAATTGAAATTGTTCTGTGAAAACAGGGAGGGTCCTTTGTAGAGCTATCAAAATTCACAGCAGGTCAGGTATAATGTGAGCTTTGGAGAGCTTTTATTATGTATTAAACATCATTTTGTCTTGAAACTGCTCGAGTGTCATCTTGGGGTAGTGGACTGGGGGTAGTTCTGTTGGAAACAGGGAGACGATCTGATGTCATCCTGGGGTAGTGGGACTGTCGATCTGAATTGAAATTGTTCTGTGGAAGCAGGGACTTTTATTTTTGAGCCATTCAAAATCAAAGACTGATCAGGTATAATGTGAGCTTTGCTTTTTATTATGTAATACAACACGCTCAGTACTGGTTCTGAAACTGCTTGAGTGTCATCCTGGGGTAGTGGACTGTCAATCTGGAATTGAAATTGTCTGTGGAAACAGGTAGTTTTATTTTTAAAGCTATCCAAAATCCACAGAAGAGGTGGATATATGATATTTGGAGTGCTTTCATTTTGTAATTCAACATCAGATTGTCTTGAAAACTGCTTGAGTGTCATCCTTGGGTAGTGGACTGTCAATCTGAATTGAAATTGTCTGTGAAAACAGGGAGTTTCTTTTTAGAGCTATCAAAATTCAAAGGCATGTCAGTAGAGTGTGAGATTTGGAGAGCTTTTATTATATAATTCAAACATCAGATTGTCTTGAAACTGTTTGAGTCTCATCTTGGGTAGTGGACTGTCAATCTGAATTGAAATTGTTCTGTGGAAACAGGGATTTTTTTAGAGCCATTCAAAATCAAGAAGATCAGGTATAATGTGAGATTTGGAGAGTTGTATTATGTAATTAAACATCAGAATGTCTTTAAACTGCTCGAGTGTCATCTTGGGGTAGTGGACTGTCAATCTGAATTGAAATTGTTCTGTGGAAACAGGAGGGAGTTTTCTTTTTTAGTGCTATAAAAAATCAAAAACAGATCAAGTATAATGTGAGCTTTGAGAGCTTTTATTATGTAATTAAAAATCAGATTGTCTTGAAACTGCTCGAGTGTCATCTTGGGGTAGTGGACTGTTCAATCTGAATTGAAAAATGTTTGTGGAAGGAAGGTACTTTTATTTTAGAGCCATTCAAATTCAAAGACAGGTCTCACGTAGATTGTCAGTTTTGG
>CM049872.1:12500-20000 GCA_027474115.1 Schizopygopsis malacanthus
TTTTATTAGCCATATATGTGACCCTGGACCCCAAAAACAGTCATAAGGGCCAACTTTTCGAAATTAAGATTTATGCATCATCTGAAAGCTGAATAAATCATCTTTCCATTGATGTACGGTTTGGACAATATTTGGAAATATGGAATCTGAGGGTGCAAAAAAATCGGAATATTGAGAAAATCATCTTTAAAATTGTTCAAATTAAGTTCTTAGCAATGCATATTAATAATCAATAATTACGTTTTGATATATTTACTATACAAAATATCTCCATGTAACATGATCTTAATATCTAATGATTTTTGTCATAAAATAAAAATGCTATGACTGCGTCTGTGCTGCAGGGTCTGATCTCAGTCTGTGTTTGTTTATCAGAGCTGAAGCTGTCAAAGAAAGCAGCTGCGCAGACGGCCGCAGACGGTGCATCCGCAGCCTCACGCAAGCCTCCCGCCGGCCGCCGCCAAACACTGAGTCCTCCAGCGGCGGCTGTGCTTGTGCGCCGCAGCGACGTCTGCCTGTCCACCTTCAGCAGAGACTGCGCGGAGAGCACAGACGCAGACGGCAGGTGTCAGACGGGGAGGGACAGCAGGTACACATTACACAAGCATAAATATATCATTCACCCCTTCAACAACTATATGAGCAAAATTAATTATGAAAAATATTTTTTATTAGTAAAAATATTAGTAATATTTTATTTATTTTTTTTATTAATTTTTTACATTAAAAAAATCATACAAAATTTAAATATATATATAAAAAAAATATGATTTTTTTATTATTATTATTAAATAATGTAAACGCATTTAAAATAAATACAAATCATAAACATTTAATATATATATATAATTTTTTTTTTTTTTTTATTAAATCATGAAAACACATTTAAAATGAATACAAAATCATACAATGTTTATATATATATATATATATATATATATATATTGAAAAAATGTATGATTATTTTTTATTAAATCATGAAAACACATTTAAAATTAATAAAATATATATATATTTCAACTAAAAATATATAGATCAACACACACACACACACACACACACACACACACACACACACACACTCTCACACACATATACATACACACTCACATACACACACAAACACACATATACACACACACACACACACTCTCACACACACACATACAAACTCACACATACACACACATATACACACACACACACACATACACTCTCACACACAAACACACTCTCACACACAACACACTCACACACACTCACTCATATTTTCACACACGCACACACACACACACAGACACACACACACACACACACACACATGTGGTTGTTATTGGTGGCAGGTTAACAGGTGTGGTTTCGCTTGCCCTCTGCAGGTCACTGGAAGTGAGGGAGACTCTGAACAAGAAGTCAGTCGATGAAAACTACAACAACGTTTTGTCTCCGAGCCGCGGTCTGGCCGGGAAACTACAGCAGCTGCTGACGCCTACGAGGAACCGTACATCAGTGCGACGAGCCGCTAGCGTAGACGACCGGCGGCCGGGAGTGAACGGACACACGCAGAAACCGTCCCGCAAGAGCCAGATGACAGAGAGTCTGCTGAAGGCCAAGGAGCGGCTGTACAACGCCACGTCCGAGGTGACTACGGCTAGGGCTGACGTCAAATAGATTCAAAACTACTGATGATGAATGAACATAATGCAGGACAACGACAGGGTCTATTAGAATGCAGCTATAGGAGCCGAAGACTCAGTTTATACAACAGTTCGATACACAAATTAATATTGCATGCTACATTTTGGACACAAAGTTGTCTGAAATTGCTGAAAAACTAAATTCGAATTTTGCACTAAAATATGATCAATATTCAAATATAAAAGGCATATTTCTGTTAAGGGTAAAAAAAAGATTCTGTCTTCTCTCCTGAGACCACAAGAGGGCGCATCGAGCGAAATATTACTAATGCACGTTTCTACAAATCAATAAAATAACACAAGGGCATAATGTTTATAAACCATATATTATTTAACTAAGTTGCTTAAACAATTAGAAGCAAAAAGCATCATGTATGCATGTATAGTTTAATACAAAGGACCGAAAACCAATCACAGAGCACTTTTTAATTTAAAAACTTGCTTCATCTCTGAGTGAATCAGCCGTTTGAATGAATCGAGCGAATCAGTGATTCAGTGACTCGTTCATTAAGCCAGTCACTTGCTTCATCTCTGAGTGAATCAGTCGTTTGAATGAATCGAGTGAGTCAGTGATTCATTGACGTTCATTAAGCCAGTCACTTGCTTCATCTCTGAGTGAATCAGCCGTTTGAATGAATCGAGCGAATCAGTGATTCAGTGACGTTCATTAAGCCAGTCACTTGCTTCATCTCTGAGTGAATCAGCCGTTTGAATGAATCGAGCGAGTCAGTGATTCAGTGATTCGTTCATTAAGCCAGTCACTTGCTTCATCTCTGAGTGAATCAGTCGTTTGAATGAATCGAGCGAGTCAGTGATTCAGTGATTCGTTCATTAAGCCAGTCACTTGCTTCATCTCTGAGTGAATCAGTCGTTTGAATGAATCGAGCGAATCAGTGATTCAGTGACTCGTTCATTAAGCCAGTCACTTGCTTCATCTCTGAGTGAATCAGCCGTTTGAATGAATCGAGTGAGTCAGTGATTCAGTGACTCGTTCATTAAGCCAGTCACTTGCTTCATCTCTGAGTGAATCAGCCGTTTGAATGAATCGAGCGAGTCAGTGATTCAGTGACTCGTTCGTTAAGCCAGTCACTTGCTTCATCTCTGAGTGAATCAGTCATTTGAATGAACCAAGTGAGTCAGTGATTCAGTGACTCGTTCATTAAGCCAGTCACTTGCTTCATCTCTGAGTGAATCAGTCGTTTGAATGAACCAAGTGAGTCAGTGATTCAGTGACTCGTTCATTAAGCCAGTCACTTGCTTCATCTCCGAGTGAATCAGCCGTTTGAATGAACCAAGTGATTCAGTGACTCGTTCATTAATAATGGCCTAATACCTATTTATTATCATTTATTTATGCAATGTTGAATGCTCATCACTATAATAATGTTTATGCAATGTTTATGCTCATCACTATAATAATTTCAAATATTTTATTTATGTTTAATAAATTATTGTGATTTATTTAATGGTATTAATTGTGGGTATCTCTATGTGTGTAGAGCTCTCTGTCTGTAGGGAGTGACGTGGACATGACGGACATCCAGACGCTGGCGGCTCCTCTCAGGAAGTCGTGGGATTCTGCACAGGAAGGGGCGGGCATTGAGGTTTGACAACACTTCTTTTGTCAATATCATTTACTTGATTGCACAGACACTATTGGAAGAATGAAATATTGACTGTTTAAGATTGTTACTGTTTTTGCTTGCATTATCGTCACTGTGTTTTCCTGTTTAAAACTCTAAGTAAGGGATAATGCATGACTAGCTGTGCATTAAATGATGGACACTCTGTGAAGTGCGTTAAAATAGATTAATGCACAGCTAGCCATGCATTATCCCACTTAAACCATTGTAATCTAGCGTTTACAAGCTGTTAATGTTTCGAAGCGCAAAAAAAAGCCGGTTATGTTCGTCAGTTACGGCTCGTTAGCATTCTGCTCATAGATGAAATAGTGCGGCAAGATCACATTTATTTGAATTAATTATTGATCAAGAGAGAGAGAGAGAGAGATGACCGTTGTGTGTGTGTGTGTGTGTGTTGTCTTTGTCTGCGAATCTCTCTACAAACAATGAAGCTGTGTTACTTTAAAAACAGCGATTTTAAACCTCGTTTTTAGTATCTAGACGATTTTATTAATAAAGGTCGCTGGGAAGCGTTTACGTGTGTGTGTGTGTGTGTGTGTGTGTGTGTATCTGCGATCTCCGACTCTCTCTCTCTCTGTGTGTGTGTAAAGTCGCCTTTATTTATACAGCGCTTTTAACAATACAGATTGTGTCAAAGCAGCTTTACAGTATCAAATAGGAAAATAGTGTGTCAATAATGCAAAAGGACAATAGTAAACACTTTTACGGAGACCTGGACAACTAGATGAGCCCCTAATTATCCGAGAAAAGTATCGGTCCTAGTACTGAGCCTTGAGGTACTCCATACTGTGATCGATAGGATACCTCTTCTTTCACTGTTACGAATTGCTGGCGGTCAGATAAGTACCACATGCCAACAAAGTCTATTCAAAAGAATGTTATGTGATGTGTGTAGGTTTGTGTGCATCAAATATAAAACTTGAAACTACCTGTGCGTTAAAGAGTTTCAATGCAAGCCTGCCAGCCAATCAGAATCGAGTATCCAGGCAGACCATGGAATAAAGAGCTATAGAAATAAAGGAGACTCGGCAGTGATCAGACGGTCATCATGCTGACGTGAATCCGTCTCTGTGAGTGTGTTTACGTTTATCTCTGTGTCAGGTGCAGATGTCGAGCTGCTCGCTGTGCCGCAGCTGTAATTCTCTGGTGTATGATGAGGAGATCATGGCCGGCTGGTCGTCTGATGACTCTAATCTCAACACCACCTGTCCGTTCTGCTCCGCGCCGTTCGTGCCGCTGCTGAACGCAGAGATCCGTGACCTGGGGCCCGTCTGCAGGTAACACAGACTACTGCAGCTAACACCACATTGAACATCGTTCGTTCTAATAAAACAAACATTAACTGACATAAAATTACATTTAGTTAAAAAATCTGCATTTCTCATTTTCATTTAATTTAATAAGATATTATGTACTAAAGTAACAAAAAATTAATTAAGACATATTTTATTATTTTGAAACATAATTTTTTTAGAGTAGATTATAATAATTACTTCCAATTTTTAATAATTTAAATTTTTGCTAAAAATTCTACTTTGCTTTGAGAACCTAAAAAAAAAAAAAATTCAGTCAATTTGATATTTCTGTGATCAGTGAAAGAATCGCTGAATGAATCGCAAACTCAAAAACATATTTAAACAAATACAGTGTGTGAATTAATATTGCATGCTTCTCATGGGGATTTAATATTTGTTTTACTTTTATTCTTGTTCAATCTCTTTTTTGGCTCATTTTATCTGTAAAAGAAAATCTGCTTAATAATTCTGCACACCTGAGGAGTTTTTGACTTACAGCTTTCATGGACAATCATATATCATGTATAAATGATTCAATACAAAATCAATAGTAGTTATTAAGATTGATGTGGTCAAATGTTCTTGGGAAAGAAATATGACCAGAATATAAACTTACCTGATCATTCTGCACACACTGTATATGAAGTTTGTAAGTGTTTCTGCAACACAAGATTTCGTATGATTTTATATAATTTGCTTTTGTCCAGTACTGACTCTCTAAGATAATTTTATGAATGCACAAAAAATATTAATATGAAAATCTTAACTAAGGTTTCCCAAAATGTGGAGTGTTATTTACACGATCTGCAGCTTCATGAACTTATGAATACAAATACAATACCAATCTGAAGTATGAATGATGTATCATATGGAATAACAGGATCTGTGTGTGTGTCTCTATGTGTGTGTGTCTCTGTGTGTGTCTCTGTGTGTGTGTGTGTGTGTCTGTGTGTGTATGTGTCTCTGTCTGTCTGTGTGTGTGTGTGTGTGTGTGTGTGTGTGTGTGTGTCTGTCTGTTTGTGTGCGTGCGTGCGTGCGTGCGTGTGTGTGTGTGTGTGTGTGTGTCTGTCTGTCTGTCTGTCTGTCTGTCTCTGTCTGTCTATGTGTGTGTCTCTGTGTGTTTGTGTGCGTGTGTGTGTGTGTGTGTGTGTGTGTGTGTGTCTCTGTCTATGTGTGTGTCTCTGTCTCTGTGTGTGTGTGTGTGTTCAGCGTGGAGCGCAGTCACCTGAGTACGGAGGATAATCTGGATAATATCATGCGTCCTCCCTCCGCTCCGGACGACACACTGCAGCATCTGTGTAACGGCGTCAGAGAGACGGACTCCAGCTCCGAGACCAGCAGCCAATCAGAGAGCAGCGTGCTGTCGGTGGGCGGAGCCCCGCAGGTGACAGTGGCGTACCTGAGCCCGCTGGTGCTGCGTAAAGAGATGGAGAGTCTGCTGGAGAACGAGGGCGAGGCTGTTCTCTCTCAGGTCCAGCTGCTGGACAGTCACTCCATCCTCTTCTGGAATCTGGTTTGGTACTTCACTCGCCTCGGCCTGCCCAGTAACCTACTGCAGCTGCTGCGGACGTCTCCGCTGACCGCACGCCTCACACAGGTCTCTCTCTCTCACACACACACACACACACACACACACTCACACATACACACACACACACACACTCACACACACACACACACATACAGAGGAGCTCAGCTGACTGTGTTTGTGTGTCAGGGGTCAGAGGGCACGGCGGTGCGCGTGAGGCTGCTGTGGGACACACTGACCCCGGATTCGGAGCAGTGGCCGCCGCTCTACATGCTCTGGAGGATTCACAGTAAGACACACACACACACACACACACACACACACTCATTTAAATCGAATTAAACCGACCAATCACTGCAGATTAGCGTCATGCAAAGGAGGGGTTTGGAAAAATCAATCGTTGAGCGAATCGTTTGAGAGTCGTTGAGCATGTAAGGTAAAAATAAATTAATATTTGAAGGCAATGAAAGTGCTTTTTGACCTTGCATGCTTGTCAACCTATTCCAAAACCAAAATATGAATCTTTCATAATCCATAATAGGGGCACTTTAATGTATCTATTCCGGGTCAAAACAGACATGAATGAGGGTAACACTCGGCAAGTGTCAAATGCAAACACTGGCGAGTATATGTAATCACCTACATTATTAATAATCTGCTGATTGATGTGATTCTCCTCCCGTCCTGCAGGTGGCGTCCCCATGCGCAGCTACAGCTGGAGGCATCACAACCATCCCTTCAGCCTCAGCTTTCTGGAGGAAGTGCTGCGCTGGATCGGCATGAACGAGGTACACAAGGCTATCACGCTCTTCCTGGATGCGGTTGCTAAGCAGCCCGGCACGCCGCGGATACAGAGGTGAGGTGTGGTGATGCTCAGGTGATGCTCAGGTGATGCTGAGGCTCACAGACTCTAACGTGTGTTTGTGTGGATCTGCAGGAGTCTGTACAGAGAGATGCTCTTCCTCACGCTGGCCGCCATGGGCAAAGATCACGTCGGTGAGTCGCGCAAAACCAGCAAACCACCATTTATTTGTATTTCTGTTTTAGGAGGAAAACAAAGCAATAGTGCATCAAAAAAAACTAATTGTTTAAGTCTCAGTCCATCCAAGATGTAGGAGACTGTATTTCTTCAGTAGAACAGTAAAGGTTTTTAGCTGAAGCCATGATCCTTGGCGATTCATAAAATGCAAGTCAATGGCTACCGGCGCTGTAAACGCATATACAGGCAACACAAATTAAAAAATTGACTCTAATAATATAAGGTCTTGTGAAGCGAAACAATCAGTCTGTGCAAGAAACTGAACATTATTACCTGTAATCCAGCGCCTCAGACAAGCAGG